>OX453324.1:13365183-13578986 GCA_949710035.1 Crambus lathoniellus | reverse complement strand
CGTGTAAGCCTTTCGGTAGCTTAGTTGGTCAGAGCATCGGGCCGGATTCCCGGAGGCGCGGGTTCGAGTCCCGCCTGAAAGCTGCTTATAGGGCTCGTGGTTTTTTGCTATCACATTTTTCCCATACTAATCAGTTATTCTAAGCAGACTATGTCGAGTGCAGCTACTAGTACCTATACTTTTCTTAAAATAATGTTGTAATATTTCAAAAATGTCTTGCAACTACTGTTTTTGTATAATTTCTGTGAAACAATAAACAACCTGCGCTTTTGTTATGTTAACCCATAGATAATAATGGGAAATGACTCTATTATCTTTACTTTCAAAGTGCAAAGGAAATGAAACTTTGTTAGCTGTGGATAAAGTACATTTTACTTTGGGTGTGGTTTTTGGTACATGTCAAAGGCGATTTGTTAAAAAAAATCTAAGGGTGTGACAGCATTGAGTGTAAAAAAACATTGATGAAAAATTATGTCGAAGTAGAAGGTTACCTTACTAGCGACCTCTATCGTCAACTTGATTATAGAACAAGCATTCTTTTACACATCTAATTTATATACTTGTTGAAGCATTGTATTTATCGTATTTATTTTAATTAGGTAATTAGATCGATACCATCTCCAAAAAAAACTCTAAAATCAAAACTTTTGATATACTTACTTTTTAATATCTAAGTACATAAAAGCAGTAAGATACCTTTTATAACGCCACTGAGAGCGCAGTGCGTGTAACGCAGTAGGTAGGTTAGTTTAAAAGCGTTTACAAATTTGATCAAAACGCAAATCTTTATCTTTATTTATTTGTGTACCTATTTATGTACAGTAAGTAAGTAAGTAAGTAATTTATTTATTTCAGATAACAAAGATCCATTATTGTTAGTAGCGACTTAAAAATATGTTAGTTTAGTTAAATACAATAATTTGATTGAAGATGTCAGGAATATCAAGAAGCTGCAAGTGTAATCTGAAAATATTTAAGTACGCCCCAATCAATAATTTCTTATGTAACGCTACTTCATAATTTCTTTCCGGTTCTTCTCCAAGGTCTCCCGCCGCCGCCGTAGGGTTAGCGAACCGATGGCGTAGCTTCTTTGACGTTCATAAGTGCTGTATCAGCCTAAACTGAATAAAAGTAATTCATTTTCATTTTTCATTTTCAGTGCTATCCTAGTATTTTTTGTTTTTAATTTAAATATTACACGTACATTGTCATATTTTTTCATTACCTACTAAAATATTATTCTTCTTTTTATTGCCCTTTTTATTAACCGCAAATCATGATATTTATCTACACATGACTTTATCCTTAATGTACAGTCGCGAGCACGTTACTACAAACGTTCAAGTTTCTTTAAATAAAATTCAACCTTATGAGAGATAGAGTTAAGTTTCAATGAATAAATTTTGACATTTTGTAGTAACCAGACGTGCTGGCGACCGTACCTACTGAAATAAAATACAGGATAATTTTTTTATCAGTGCACAAACTTTTAGGATCGACTCAGAATCGGTAAGTGAATAACTTTCTCCTAGAAACATAGGTCGAAATATGACAAATTTTTTTTGACCTTTCATAGAAATCGGACTGATCACGTGATCGAATTAGTATGGAAAGTCCAAAAATTTTTGTCGTATTTCGACCCATGTTTCTAGGAGAAAGTTGTTCACTTATCGATTCTGAGTCGATCCTGAAAATTTGTGCACAGATAAAAAAATTACCCTGTATAATAAAAACCCGCTCCCGCTTATGCGTCAAGCCATACGTCAATTTGTTCGGTTAAAATTAATAATTATCGGCCTGTATTTGCATAAGAACTGTATGACAATCGTTGTATGGAAGCTCTGGTAGGCGGGAGGCGGCATTCGTTATATGTATGAAATGGGTTTTGGTTAAGGAGAAGTGTATACCTACGGATTTTACTTAAGAATATTATCCATTGAATGAAACGTCGAAAATATAAACTTTGATGAATGCCTGAAACTTTTCACACTTGAGATTTTTTATTATTTTTATGCATTCACAATGCAATTTTGTAAGTATAGGAAAAATGAGATTGTAAAAAACCACGAGCCCCATAAGTAGCTTTCAGGCGGGATTCGAACCCACGCTTCCGGGAATCCGGCCCGATGCTCTGACCAACTAAGCTACCGAAAGGCTTACACGACTCGTTGACAGAGCATCGGGCCGGATTCCCGGATACCAGCACAAACCTGTTTTTTCTATACTAATATTATATGTATTTTTGTATGTAACGAATAAACTCAAAAAGTACTGGACCTATTTAGAAAATTCTTTCACCGTTAGAAAGCTATAGTCTTCCCGAGTGACATAGGCTATATTTTATCCCGATATTCCCACGGGAACGGGTACCACGCGGGTGAAACCGCGGGCGGCCGCTAATACCTTGTAAATTTCAAAAATCGTTGTTGTTTGTTTTTAAAATATCTTTTAACTATAGTGCGTGACAAGCGAGTAGTTATTACACACGGTATAATAATAATAATGTTTGTCGAGATCACTAATCGCGTACCGCGCGAATCGGCTGTGTCCGCGTTTTGTGTTAGCGTCAGTGGCCGGTGTCCGCCACAAGAAGCGAGTGGCAACGATTTGTAGCATGTGGTGGCCACCGGCTTCTTCCATGTGTATGATGATGATGTCCTCCTAGACGTATCCTGCGACGGCGACACCCTTAGCTCACATTAGCCTGGGCCCCGATCGCGGTAATTCTTATTTTATTTTTTATTTTATTTTATTTTATTTTATTTAACACACATTACATCTATCATCTTGAAGTGTTAGTAAATATTTTTATAGGTTTAGTTAGTGAAAGCTTGGCCTTAAATATTAATAATTTATGAGCTTCTTCTTCTTAGAATGACAAAGATTTTAACTATTCTCATTTATTATAATTATGCGGTTTTTTTCACGTTAACATAAATTATGCGTAGCTCTCAGGCTCATTTACGCCGAAGCAACACTGTCCGACATTGCTGCATGCTACATATCGTGGCGTACGTCACCTTGTGGTATGTATGGTATGTTACATATCCAACATTTGCGGCATGCGATATTCCGCAGCCTACTTATGTCAAAAATATCGCCATCCATCGTGTTTGGATACAAGCTGCGACAGTCTACAAGGTGACATGACGCAAGGTGTTGCCATGCCACACGACTCTTGCCACAATGTGCAACTTTTTTTATTTTGTAGCATGGCCTTTTTTTATTTTGGCTTTGTTGCATGCCGCAATGTCGCACAGTGTTGCTTCGGCGTAAATGAGCCTACCGTCGCACATAGTTTCGGTTCTATGGAAGTACCTAGACAAAATTATTTAGGACTTGAAATGAGGTCTATACGTTACATTTGCTCTTGATAAGCATAGAAAATAATAATTGAATGGTCTATTACTCTTTTTTCAGCAAAAAATTTCAGAAAAAATTTTCGACCAGCTTACGTTGAGCTATAAAGTCAAACATTTTATATGGTTTAAAATTTCCAACATAAATTGGTTTGTACTTTTTGATATTTACTCAAATAAAATTGATGTGTACATGGATTTCTCTTTACGATTAGTGCTGTTTTTGATCATTTAAGCATATAGAATTACATTTTACAAGATAACATGTTTCCACCCGCCGTTTTGCTCGCGTGGAATTTAGTTATATCGTGTTACCAATGTTACCATACAACAAATTTCAGTTATTTACTCTAATTAGCGCAAAATTGCGCAAGATTTCTTGAATAATTAAGTATAGTTTTTGAAGCCAAGAAATGTCGTGAACATAAACAAAAACCATTACGAATTTCCAAATAAGTGAAAAAAAAGACAAGCTCGCGGTTTTTTTTTTTTATATGTTGAAAGTTAGTAAATTAAAAACAAAGTTATCTTAAATAAATTATACTTACCCTCGCTACTTGACGACATAATTTAATTGTTACTAAATTCACTACATCTTTTGTAATAAAGCAATGTTTGCGCACTTAAATTTATCCTTATTCTGCTAATTGCAAAAGACGATACTTTGGTCATAGATTTATAATACTTATGCACGGTAATTACTATTTATTTTTAAGACATGCCACAGGTGATCAACCCAGTTATTAAAATCAATCACTTTTTTTCACCTATCTTCATTTTGGAAAATTGATTTATGTCTACCCTCTAGAACATTGTGCGTCGCGTCACCGCACACTTACCACACGCGACAGCCACAAACATGAAGTTTGACTTAATACTCTGAGGTAACTGGAGCTCTCACCCTGAATAAAAAAGTGTCGCCAGCAAATTTGACATTTATGTATGTAGTGGCTGTCAGCTGTCTCATATGACCATGCGTATTTTTTTAAAGTGTAGGTGAGACGGAAGGCAGCCACTGTGTAATTTGTAGTGGACAAAAAATTGTTCGTACTGCACTCTCCAGTTACCTCAGTATTAAGTCGAGCTTCATGGCCACAAATCACGAAACAAGTGACGACTACAAGTGGCACAAACTTTTCTGTTCCGGTGACAGCGCTATGTACTTTTTTCCTTTTTTTGTAGCAATTTAACCGGCCCTGACTTCTAAGACCTTCAGCCGCCAGCAGCGCTATGGTTAGACATTAGTCTTGACAGCAAATGACATTTAAAAAAAACACGTTAGTGTCACATTTTTGCCACCGGAACAGAAAAGATTGTGGCACTTGTAACGGCGACAACCGTGTGCGGCGAGTTAATAATATAACGTATGAAAACTACAGGAAATAGGTCAGTGGCGGCGTTTTGTGGCCACCCATCCCGTGACCGACCATTGCGACAGTTGCTTAAGGCCCGTGGTATCGCCAACGACCTTGGGCATAAAAAAGTGGCCTAATTTTCCCGCCCGCTACCCGCACCAAAACAGCTTAAACACACGTTTCGTCAAAACTATGTATTATTTTAAAACAAAAAATGCTCACTTTTAAGTTAAACAAGTTAGCAATCTTTTCCTGAAAGAAACGTGAAAATATCACTTGTAGTTTAGAAGCAGTAGCGTATTTCAAGTTGAAAACAGCTTCATTTCAATGTTTTTTTTTAATAGTATCTTAAAGACTTTGTTTTTTTTAAATGCTCAGATTGAAGTTTATATGTCAATATTTCATATATATTAATTCTGGATTCATCAGTAGGCTAATTGATGAGTTTTAGGACCTCAAAAATGATAGTTTCACGACTACATGCACCTTAACCTCAACGATCGCAGGCCGAGCGCGCTATCCACTATAGGTACTGTAATATCTATAGGAAATAGGTCTGCGCGGCGTTGTGTAGTTGCGGTCGGTGCGGCCATGCTTTAGTTTATGTATCCGTCTACTGCTCCAGAGGTCCCGGGTTCGATTCCCGAACAAGCTAAATGTTTTTGTGTGCATGAACAGGTATATTTGTCTTGGTCTGGGAGCAACAAAAAGCATTTAAGTAAGATGTATAATAATACTAACGGTTCCTAGCGTGGTACCAGTTCCCGTGGGAATATCGGGATAAAATATAGTAGCCTATGTCAATCGGGAAGAATGTAGCTTTCTAATGTTCAAAGAATTTTCTAAATCGGTCCAGTAGTTTCGGAGCCTATTCGATGCAAACAAACAATCAAATCTTTCCTCTTTATAATATTAGTATAGATATAAGTATAGATTAGTATACATGTATCCGTTATCAAGAGGAGCCCGTGACGCAGTGGAGAGTGCGCTCGGCCTGCGATCGTTGAGGTTAAGCAACTGTCGCAATGGTCGGTCACGGGATGGGTGATCAAAAACTTTGCATCTCGAGCTCCTCCGTGCTTCGGAAGGCACGTTAAGCCGTTGGTCCCGTCTGCACTTGCAGTCGTTTATACTCACCAATCCGTCATGGCCCATTCTCATTACCCAGCTATAAGGATTTCTATAGGTCTGTACTTAGTATTAAATTTCAATTATTTTACACATATTTTTGTCCAATTTCACCATCATAAAATTATACTATTTATTATTATATTAGGTATTCTAAGGGAGAAAGACAAATATCATAAAAGGTTTAAAACCTATGGTAACCCCAGAGATAATGATGCATTTTCACTTTTGAGGGTGAGAGCAAAGGCCGCTGTAGATAAGTGTTTTGCAACTTATATACAGAATATAGAAAAAGATCTCAGAACTGACATAAAGGCACTGTGGAGATATACCAAATCGAATAAAGCGACAAATGATATTCCAAACGTAATGCATCTTGAAAATGAATCTGCTGATAATGGCATAGACATAACAAATTTGTTTGCTAAATTCTTTTCATCCGTATATAGTGTCCCAACATCTTCTAACTACTGTCCTAAGTTTTCAGAATCAAATCATTGTCTATCGAAAGTCGTAATATCCGAAAAAGAAGTAGAAATCGCGTTAAAGGCAATAAATCCTAACAAGGGTGCAGGCCCTGACGGTGTTCCACCTGCATTTATACGTATATGTGCGCAAGCTTTATCTTTGCCTCTTACAATCATTTTTAATAAAAGTTTATCACAGGGCTGTTTTCCTGACCGTTGGAAGGAGGCAAAAATGATGCCTATTTATAAATCAGGTGATAAATCGGACATTTCTAATTACAGAGGAATTTGCATTCTTAATTGCTTTGCTAAAGTCTTCGAGGGTCTTCTGTATACACATGTTTACTTTCACGTGAAGCAGGCTATTAGCCCTAAACAGCACGGTTTTGTCAAGGGTCGTTCCACGGCGTCGAATTTGTTATCCTATGTTCATTACGTGACTGTAGCGCTTAATGGGGGATCTCGGGTTGACGCTGTGTACACGGATTTTGCAAAAGCGTTCGATAGAGTGGATCATGGAATATTGTGTCAAAAGTTGAGTCTCCTAGGAATACACGGAAGTTTATTGCGATGGTTTGAGTCTTATTTGTTGAACAGAACCCAGTTGGTATCGTTATATGGTTATGACTCAGAGCCGTTTGTACCACGGTCAGGTGTCCCACAAGGCTCCAATTTGGGACCACTGCTATTTATTCTGTTTATCAATGATTTGTTAGGGTTATTTAGTTGTGAGTGTCTTGCTTACGCTGATGATCTTAAGATTTTTAATAAGATTACCAATGACACTGATTTTTTGTCACTGCAACATGATATCGATGTGTTGTCTGATTGGTGTCACAAGAATAATATGTCATTAAATGTAGCAAAGTGCAACGTACTAACGTTTACAAGAAAAAGAAGTGTGGCTAATTACAAATATAAAATAAATCAGGTCGAACTCAGAAGAGAAACAACAATAAAAGACCTAGGAGTATTGATCGATAGTAATCTCTCGTTTAGGCAGCATTACGATTACATAGTATTGAAATGTAACAAAACTATGGGTTTTTTGCTGAGATCCGTACGTCCCTTTAAAGATCCTGAATCCTTACTTATATTATAAATGCGTCTCTGTCTGTCTGTGTGTTACACAATCACACCTAAACTACTGAACCAATTTGAATGAATTTTGGTACAGAGATAGTCTAGAGCCTGAGAAAGGACATAGGCTACTTTTTATTCCTGAAAAATATCACCTTCCCGCGGGATAACGTCGTGTAGTACACGCGGGCGAAGCCGCGGGCGGAAGGCTAGTCTATAATAATATTGTATACTTCATTGATACGAAGTGTGCTGGAATATTGTTCGGTAGTGTGGTCTCCATACTATGAACAGCACAAAAGTAGGATTGAGTCTGTCCAGAGGCGATTTTTAAGGCATTTAAGCTCCAAAATAGGCCTGAGACGGAGGCTCCCATCTTATGAAGATAGACTTAGGCATTTCGAATTGGAATCTCTAGAGAGTAGACGCACTTTACAAAGTTTTGCAGTACTATTTAAAGTAGTAAATTCTGTGTGGGATACTAGTGAATTGTTAAACCATGTCAGGCTTATGATAGGTAGACAACGCAATCAGAAATTGTTTTATGTACCACTTCTGTCTTACAATGTTTCGTATAACGATCCATTATACCGGATGTGCAGGAATTATAATAAGCTTGATAATGAAATTGATATATTCCACCAAACTTTGAATTCACTTTTGAAATCTATTAAATCTATCGAGCTTAACATGTAAAGTAGGTATATTGTTTTTATTATTTTTAATAATATGAATAAGAATGTTTCTTTTAGTAATGTTTTAAATAATGTTTTTGATAATGCTTTTTTATAATGTTTTAATAGGTACTTAATGTTTTTATTAATATTAATAATGTTTTTTATTGTTTTTAATTATGTTTTTGATAATGCTTTTTATAATGTTTTTAATACTTAATGTTTTTGATAATATTTATAATAATGTTTTTAACAATGTTTTTAATAGTATTTCTGCATTGTAGGTATTTGTTGATAAGGTAACTGCTAACATTTAAGTTGAATGTTGTGCACAATTGTAACTGGTTCCAGGCTTACACATTTTTTTTTAAAGCTTTAATGTAATTGTATGACCTTTTCATGGTTTGTGAACTGTAATTGTGTCTGTATAAATAAAATAAATAAATAAAATACAATCTATAATAAAAAAAAACAAGGGGTTCCAATCTGGGAGTGCCGGCAGAAGTGAAAAGGGCTCCCTAGACTTTTTGACAAAAAAAAGGAATTTGACAAAAATAAGAACAAAATACGGACTGGATTTGAACCAAAGTTCTGGCTTCAATGCCACTCGTTTTCTAATCTGAGCTATTACAACTTTGAAAACGGCGAAATTTGCCTTCATAATCTAATGTCATTGTACGCTGGTCACGTGTCCGTCTTACGAATTTTCGATCTGACGGTCACGCAAAAAAGTGCCCAACGTGCACAACAAAAAAAAAGTTTTCACTTCAAAAATTGCATTTTGAATGCAAAAAAAAGTTCATAATATATTTTAGAAGTATTGTTTTACTAGCCCTAGAATCTAAAAACAATACTTTTTACTACATGAATCGGCGGCAAAAATTACAAATTACAAATAGAAACGCAAGCTTCTAAGAACTACACAAGCGTCAAGTGGTCTATCTATACAGAAGAGGTTTAAAGGTCATAGCCCACTTATACCGCACCGCTCCGACCCAACCAAAGTATGAGCAGCCAAATATGGACTTAATATCGTTCACTGTAGATGCAGTTTAGAGTAACAATATACAATAGCAGACAGCGCGCGGACAGCGCGCGGTAAGCGAGCCTGCCGCAAGCTAAAATGCGTCTACAGAGCACGACATTAAGTCCATATTTGACTTCTCATACATTGGTATGGGTAGGAGCGGTGCGGTATAAATGGGCTATGACCTTAACTCTGAGGAATCGCATTATTGTGCTGAACCGGGATTGAATCTTGGCCTTTAGGTTGTAAAGAAAGCAGTAAACTACCTTAACGGGGGACATGAAAGAGAACGATGTGAATTCTAAAGGCTCAAACATGCCACGTATGTGATGTTACGTCCATCGGTTTTCATAGTAAATGTATGCACTAGAAGCACACTTACGTGTGTGACGTCTTATTTTTTTTTTTACACAACCGGGTAGCACTTGGCCTTCATCACACCTGATGATAAGTGGTGATAAGGCTGAAGGTGGAAGCGCATTACTCCTGGAATCCTCAATAACTGAGATACTGGCTATCTTATCTCTAACTGCCGGAACACAATAATGCTGAAAACATCATTGTTATGTCGTCAGACATAGATAAGATGGTGGTAGCTAGCCAGGCGGACTAATAACAAGTCCCACCACCAACCAAACCGAATACAATACCTACCCCCACTGGGAATCGAACCAGGGATCTCTGGATCTGAAATCGGTGGTATGAACCACTAGATCACAGAGGTGGTTAAAGGTAATTTAGTTAAGTGTACTTCTAGTACATACATTTACTATGAAGACCGATATCTCCTGACGGACGTAACATCACATACGTGGCATTACATAAGCTCAGTTTGTTTTAGCTTTAAGAGTCTGTACACTCAGGGACCAATTCAGCGAACCACTTCTTACTTCTTTTCGTGTGGCTGGAGCCTCACCATTCACTCGCAGACCTTTTTAACTGACTGCGACAGAATGAGGTTAATGTTTATTTTCGAGGGTAGGTTATGTTTTACGAGAGTATGTATGTAGCTTTCAATGTTCCCTGCTACAGCCTAAACGGTTTGAAGGAGTTGAAAAACGTGTAAAATCTGCCAAAACGCGCCGAGTGAGAATCGAACCCACGCCACGATCAAAGGCTCAGCAAGCATAAACTGTATTACTGCACCATTTGGGCACGTCTAGAATATTTATTACATTTTTCAACGATCAAAAAGTCTATTAAATCATCTATTATATAAATTGGTTAATAAAATAAAACCACAAAATTGTATCATACATTTTTTATAAATTATTTAATCATTTTTTACAAGTTCTCTTACAAACAACTTAATCCAAAAAGCTTTATTTACAAATTGATTTTCTAATTATATAAACAAATTAAATATCACTTGATTAATACACTGGCACATTATTAAATAAGTACTTAAAATAATTTATACAATAAATATTAATTATTTGGTATCGAAAATGCATACAAATCAACCTCACAATTTTGCTGCATTCATAAAAAACATAACACAATTTTAAAAGACTATTTTTGCGAAAAAAAAATCATCTAAAAGTCTGTTCACATTTTTCAATCTGAATTAAAACTTTGCCTATTCTTTCGTGTAATATTTTAGAATTCTTCTCTGGTAAAGGAGGCAGTATATCTCTTATTACAACGCTATTTTTCGTATGAAACATATTACTAAGTTTTGAACCTACAGAATTTTCATAAAGGCTTCTCAAAGAGTCCACAGTCTTTTTCCTAAAAACGCAAAGATTATCCAACATTAGACTATGATAAACATTATATTTCTTCAACAGTCTATAACCGTGTAGTAATCCAGATTCATTGTCCAAAAATATAAGTAGACCACTATCCATTTTCCTGGCTAAATTATGCGCAGGACCGTCCATTATATTTATATTCCATTGGTAGTTAAAAAGGTTATTTACGATTCTATCTAAATTTGCTGTCAAATAATCAAATATAATTAGGTCTGACCACTGAGCAAGTTCAACGAAAGAGTCTATAGATTTTCTATTCAAAACCATGTCTATATGATCGAAGTTGTCTATTTCATTTGTGGTAAGTTTTGAGGATTTCACTTTCAGTTTGTTTATTAAAAGTTGTTTAGTAGCTTCTGAAGTGTCGTTTTCTTTCAAAGTCATTTTTAGGACGTCGTTTTTATTTAAATGTCGGGTTGATGGCTTGAATACATCTGGTATTGTCGCTGACTCTAAGCTTGGTATATACTGAGTTAGAACTACAGCCCTATTTGTGTTCCATTGTGCTGTAGCTATATCTGCAGCGACATTCTTCCACAATTTGTCTTTTAAATCAACCACTTTGACCACAGAAGGCGCGAGATTAGTCAAATTCAACAGCTTTCCTACGTAAAAGCTGAAAATTTCACCTTGAATCTGGTCTGTGTTTTGCCTGTACCTTACACAAGCTTGAATACCATCTTTGAAAGTCACTAATCTGTTCTGCATACGTCCACAGCCATTTTCCATCTTCACGACTTCACTTTGCTCCACATATCTCTCCCAAACATCAGCAGAATTTTCGCCATAACCTTGTGGCATATAATCTTCAACTTCTGGACCCCAATATACGTTATTGTATAATACAGTTTTGTCATTAGGAACAAAATTAGTCTTATTTACAACATTCTCTATAGAATGCTTATGATTATACACCTTATTATCTTTAAGTATATCCTTCATATCTTCAGTCAGTCCTTTAGGATACACATCTTTCCTATACTTATGAGATGCAGACCCAGTGAAAGAAACAGTTTTAAACTTATCATCATTGACTCTTACAGTTAGGTCAATGTCATTATCAGTCTTCTCGTTTTTCAAAGAGTTTAAGTTACGAGTGATTACATCTTTACTATTGTTTAATCTCACTAGTTTTCTAGGTGCAAATTTTGGTGTTACTTGTTGTGTTGAGCTCATTAAAGCGACACCTATTAGGAGTCCAAATCCAAAACTTATTATGACGCTTAGTAAACAATAATTGTATAGACTATATTCTCTTTTTAAAACAGTTCTTCTTGAAATGTCTTCTCTGTAGTTGAAATTGTCGTATAGTAAGTATTTTGGTTTCTTTAGGCAAGATCTGTTGATGTTAAAAACCATGTTTGTTTTATCTACTTTTGAAGTCTTATCATTAGGAGCTTCGATGTCTTTTAGAGTTGGTATTCTGTTGTTCACATCGATAGTTTCAATATTACTCTGATCTGGTTGTGATGACTCCATCTTCTCTGCTGCTTCTTACTGCTTTTCTGCCATTTTATGGATATCTGTAACAATAAAAAACATATTATTAGAAAAATAAGGTTAGGTCGAATACTTTTTAGTTGGGGTATTGGGTATTGTAGCTACTTAGGGTTGGACTACATCTGGTAGCATGGAACAGCACTTTCCTATGCTGCTATCCTTTTCTGTTTCTCAGCATTTTGATTTGCTAGAACGAGAAAGAGCGACCGCCTCGTCGATATCGCCGCATGCTATAGCATTCCCGCTCTCTTTCCCGCTCTCTCTCTCGCAAAACGTTATTACTCAATCAATGATTATTTAAATGACAGAATAATAATTTAATTTTATTAGGTATAATGTTAGTTTTATTTGATGATATTTTTGTGACATTATTATTAGTTTCCCAATTTCAAATATGTAACTTTATTTCTATTTTTTATTTTTATTTTTTTGCCAATTAATTTAATATTACCAATTTTAGTTTATTAATCATTCGTAATCTTAGTACTAACATAGATATAATAAACATAACAGTAAAAAATATTGCTGTACCCTCACAGGGTTTATGTTGAACTATGCGCTAATAACTATTATAACAACATAAGTGCAATATATGTTTTGAATCTTTGAATCTTTGAATCTCATTATTGACGGTTAGGTGCGACAGAAAGGGATAGCAGCATAGAAAAGGGCTGTTCCGAGCTGCCAGATGTAGTCTGCAACCCTAAACGTGGACTAAAGTTAGGCCTGGTTTAAATCTGATGCTAATTCTGTCTTTCATTTGGAAAATGAAAGTGACAGCACCAGTTTAGTACCAGTTTTAAACCAGGACTATTTTAGTCCACGTTTTGGAATAAGGGGGTTTATGTTTGGATGTGAGATCAAATGTTGCAAAAAGTTCACAATTCATTTAATCAAGCAACTAAAGGCTCACATTGTGTTAGTAACCTTAATTTGTGAATGAGTTTATTTTTTCTTACTCTATTATTATTAACACAAAATATGATGAATGTTAATAAAAAGTAGTAGGGTTTACAAAAAATAAAATTGAATATCGTCCATGGAAATGAGGCACTGGTCCATGTAAGGATAGCCAGTGCTGGTGCTGCTGTCGCGCGTCCGCTGCGCCATCGAGGCCGCCCATTTCCGCATGATGGCGAAGAAACCGTCAACACGCGCTTCAGCGAACATCCCCGACGCGCTACAGAAGCGACGCAGCCGCAACAGCGCCCTAAACGAGTTGTTATATTGGACGCGAAGGGTTTCTAGCGCTCGACGTGTGTGTCTAACCCACAGGCTGCATGTATAAAATGAGGTGCAATAGCCACGAAATAATGTTATTTTTACAGGAACAGAACACCTAGCGTAACTGCGGGCTATCATGTTCGACCTCACGGACAGCGATTATTCTGTGACAGCGCTCTCCGTTCGCGCTCAATATCGTCATCATCTTTTAAATCGATTATTTATGAAGTGGAGCATAGTTTGTGTTTATACTAACATACGAATATTGATGACTGCAATGAATTGTTTTTCTTACTCTATTATTATTAACACAAAATATGAATACTTAACACTAAGACTTAAAATATCTAAAAAAGTAATTAAAAAAACTAAAACACCCGACTGCGGTGCAAAAACATTATTTGTTTAGCTAACTAAAAAGACTAACCTCTATAATTTGTAAAATGTAGCATAGGTCCTATGAAAGCTCATTCGTGTAAAGCAAAAAGTTCTTTAAGTATTTGGAATAAAACTAATAAAAATACTTTTTCAATGAAGCTTATACTAGAAAATAAGACCCTATTCCCTAAGTGGACGCAACATATTGCTTTGCAAGAAAATCTGCTTTCACAGGACCTATACTACAATTTACAAAGTAAGTAAAGGGTGTCTCAAAAGTACGTATAGGATTTGAATTTCGCGCTATTTCCGAAATATTCAAGATGGCGGGTTGAAATTTCACATACTTCATCTTGACACATGTAAAATTAATCGTGGAGCGTTTCACAATAAAACAGCGCATAGAAGTTTTACAAATATTTAACGAAAATTCACGATCAATTACAAACACTCGTCGAAAGGTCGAAAAATCTCGTAATTTCAAGAAAAGGTGATTTCAAATGGCCATCGAGTTCTTGCCATCTGATACCACTGGATTCTTTTCTTTTGGGCTACTTCAAAGATAATATCTACACCAACGATCCACAAAACATAGACAATATAGACAAAATATTCGCCGAGTTATTGGTGAAATAAGTAGCGAAATGTGTGAAAATAGCAGCGAAAGGTGTGAAAGTGTCATGAAAAACTTGCACACAGCAAAAATGCCCGTGGCGGCCATTTAGCAGATATTCTATTCAGATAAAATTGTACAAGTCTCTTCTTTAAAAATAAAATAAAAGAAATTCCAATCCATTCGCGTTTTATTGAGACAAATCATCCTATACGACCGATTTGGCGCAGGGGTAGGCTACCCACCTTCTGCGCCAGTGGTCTCGGGTTCGATTCCCGAACAAGACAAATATTTGTGTGCATGAACATGTCTATTTGTCTTGGTCTGGGTGTTTTCTATGTATATTAAGTACTAGCTTTCCGCCCGCGGCTTCGCCCGCGTGGACTACACGACGTTATCCCGCGGGTATTTGTTTTTTTCCGGGATAAAAAGTAGCCTATGTTCCTCTCCAGGCTACAAAGTATCTGTGTTCCAAATTTCAGCCAAATCCGTTCAGCGGTTTTGGCGTGATTGAGTAACAAACATCCAAACATCCAAACTTTCACATTTATAATATTAGTAGGATGTATTTACAAACAAAAAGTATTTAAGTATATATTTATCCGTTATCAAGTTTTCCATGATATAGTTTCGTAATGAAATTAAAATGGGCTTAGATAATTGGTGTGAATGTAAGAAGTTATTTATTATTATTTATTTATACCAACTTTTGGGACACCCGTTATAATAATTCGAGGTTGCAAAGAGTTTCTTTATTTAATATCTTATTTTGGTTATACTCTATTACTATTATTAATTCCTAGCCGCTTCCCTCACGAAATGAGCTACCATAAAATCAAATTGACAGACGGACATACATTAAGATGTATAGATAAAGTGTAATTAACAGATTAAACCTTAATAAATAACTCAGGAGCCGGTATATGTCAATCATACAAGAGATTAGTTTTAGTTTTGAGAACTCCCATGATTACTTATGCGACTGTAGTGTTGTTAGTTTTAATGAGTGTCGGTTAATTAAGTGCTATAATGTTGTTTACTATAATTAACTAGCTGTAGGAGGCGACTTCGTTTGTAAATAAAATGATGATGTGAATGATGATTGTTTTTTTCGCCATTCCATAACCGGCGAATCGTGTTTATTATTGATTTTATTTCAAATAAAAATATGGTTTACGAATTGATTGACTGATTGATTAAAGACTTGCTGACTATACTTTATCTCTTCACTACATAGTATAAAACAAAGTCGCTTTCTCTGTCCCTATGTCCCTTTGTATGCTTAAATCTTTGAAACTACGCAACGGATTTTGATGCGTTTTTTTTTAATAGATAGAGTGATTCAAGAGGAAGGTTTATATGTACTTTTTATCCCGATATTCCCACGGGAACGGGAACCACGCGGGTGAAACCGCGGGCGGCCGCTAGTTATTTTATAAGAATTAATTTAATGGAACGAATCGCAGAACAAACATTTTTTTTTTTATTTAGTGATTCGTCGATCATCGTCATTGGGACGAACGTGTGGTAGGACGAATTACTGAACGACTCATTGTAGAAGTTGTTTTAACTGTTGGGCACAATAATTGCCTAAATTCTTTGTACTAATATGACTACCTTAATCTTTTTATCTACTATAGGGTAGCACTTAGCCTTCATCACACCTGATGTTAAGTAACGATAAGGCTGAAGGTGGAAGCGCACTACTCCCGGAATCCTCAATCACTGAGGAACTGGCTATCATATCATTAACTGCCGGAACACAATAATGCTTATAACATCATTGTTATGGCGTCAGACTTAGATAAGACGCTGGTAGCTAGCCAGGCGGACTAAGAACAAGTCCTCACCACCAACCAAACCGAACACAATATGTACCCCCACTGGGAATCGAGCCCGGGACCTTTGGGTCTGAAGTCGGTGGTGTGAACCACTAGACCACAGAGGAGGTTAAAAGGCACTACTATGACTATGACTTATTAAGATTTGGACATGCAAATGGGGCCAATTTTTACCAGACCGCGCTCTCGCTGCACGCGGAACGTGACACTTTTTAGTGCGTGCAGCCGGCGTTCATCAATTCATAAGACGTTAAGTATCACGTCAAAACAAAAAAACCCGACTCAAAATTTAACCTCTAGAAATGGAAAAAACAAGCTCTTTAATTTCTCATTTTGAAGTGTTTCCCTGACTGCAATAAGAAATTGTTGAGAAGAGCTTGTTTTCTCCTTTTTAGTGGTAAATTTTTTTGCAGTCGGATTTTTTGTTTATTGTTCGTTATGATAACGTTGTTACCGACGTTCTATTCGATGACGCACAATAACATCTTTTTAAGATCAAAATAACTTTAAATTCCAGCAATAAAATTCATCGGCTTTTTCTCAATCTAACATGTTTACATATAATTGTTATGGTATTGACAAAATAGTAAACTTCAAAAATAATATACAAAAAAGTACATATTAAGGTTGCAGAACAGAGTCCGCAACAAACGTGTAAAGGTTTTTAGTGGAAATAAAGTATAAATATGGTATAGAAATAAGCGTCTTTCAATCGCAACAACTCATAGCTAGCAAATTTCACACTACATCATCCAGACCAGGGGGCCAAGCCTGCTAACGTTAAGTCATAATCGTGTCTCAATCGTGTTTCAATTGTAGTTCAATTGTAGTGCTTTTTTATACACTAGTTACAAGAATTATGACAATATGATGTGATGTGAATGTAGTGTGTGGTATGACCATCAGTAGTATGGTGAAAAAAGTACACATTTCTTGTAACTAGTGTGTAAATAAGCACTACTATTGAACTACAATTGAAACACGATTGAGACACGATTATGATTTAACGTTAGCAGAATTGGCCCCCTGAACAGAGGTCATAACTTAAAGTGTTATTTTAAACAGTGCAACTATTTAAACTCTCCTTTTGTGAAGCAATCACTATCTATCTTTGTAAAACGTATTATGCAAAATGAACGCATTCCCGACATTTCGTTTTGCACGTTTCTAGAATAGGGTATTTTACTGTTGTTGAAATGTAGATATTTAATGATGACGTTAAAAAATATTGCAATTAAGAATACCAAATGTGAAAAAATAATTTGAATCTGTTTTATAATAAAAGAATTATAGTCTGTTTGATTTTGACTATAGCTGTCTCTTTCTAAAACGAAAACTTCTATGGCGTGACTATGACGCTACTAACCCACTGACGTCACTAAGATAGCGTTCTGTCCTTGTCTAATTATAAAGTTTGAAGTCCTATATCTTTGAAAATATTCAAGATAATTCAAAATGAAAACTTGTTTTGTGTAGCTAATATTTCGAAAAACATTTTAAAGATATAAAAAAAAATCTGTAAAATACCGTATTGTAGTTCAATTGTAGTGCTTTTTTACACACTAGTTACAAGAATTATGACAATATGATGTGATGTGAATGTAGTGTGTGGTATGACCATCAGTAGTATGGTGAAAAAAGTACACATTTCTTGTAACTAGTGTGTAAATAAGCACTACTATGGAACTACAATTGAAACACGATTGAGACACGATTATGATTTAACTTTAGCAGAATTGGCCCCCTGAACAGAGGTCATACATAACTTAAAGTGTTATTTTAAACAGTGCAACTATTTAAACTCTCCTTTTGTGAAGCAATCACTATCTATCCTTGTAAAACGTAAATGGACGCATTCCCGACATTTCGTTTTGCACGTTTCTATAATTATGCAAAAGCTAGTCCGCTTTTGCCCACCGTTTCGCTCGCATTTGTTTTTTATCCACAACGGGGTAGCACTTAGCCTTTTTCACAACTGTGAGTGATAAATGGTGATACCTAAGGCTGAAGGTGGAAGCGCACTACTCCCGGAATCTACAATCACTTAGGAACTGGCTATTTTATCTCTAACTGTCGGAACACAATTATGCTGAAAAATGTCGAAATTTGCCTTCGTATTCTAATGACATTCTAATAGTTTTTCGATCAGGTCACATCGCGTGTCCGTCTTACGAATTTTCGATCTGGCGGTCACGTGATCCTGACGCGAGTTTAACATTTTTACCCATCACAAATAGTGCACAACGCCGCTATAGAAGTTTTCACTGCAAAAACTGTTTGTTTATTTCTACAACAATTTCTGTGTTAAGGCTATTGCGGCGATCAAACCCAGAATTTTCAATGTTTTTAAATTAAATTTCCTGACAAAGTATCATTGCTAGGCCTTCCAAAATATTATATGTGATAGATCTTTTCTTTATGAAGGGAAGTTACTAAAATTTATTTGAATCAAATAAATACAATGTACTAAAAAAAATATTTTCAAGACCCCTTTTTTCCGTCTTAAACTCAATTATCTCAATAACTAGTTGAGTAATCAAGCTAATTTTTTTTGTGTAAGTAGTTTTTAGTCATATCTAGGGAAGTTACTAAAATTTTTTTTTGTTATATTTATAGTCAATAACTAGCATCTCAAAATGCATCGTGCACCGTTTCGCAGCATAATTATTCAGTCTCCGCCTGGCATTGGCAGCGTTTGGACGTGGAGACTGTATAGCTCCGATTGCGCCAAAATTGAAAAAAAAAACTCACACTAGGATCCTAATTTTTTTCAATGATGCTTATTTTGCTAGGAAATATTGAAATAGCGCTTCAGGATTGGGTATAGATGAGTGCTTTGCCATTTATTGCATAACCATAGACCTATGTAACCTAGGACAAGTTATTTTACTCATTACCTAAAGCAAACATCAATAGTTTGAAATAAAAGTGTCGGATAATATTGCCTAAGATACGTAAGAGCCCATAAAAGTTGTACCTATTTGAGTACCAATATTTTGTTGTGTTGTAGGTACATAATTAGTCTAAGTTTCTAACTTCTACTACTGTATATTAAATTTATGTTCGTTTTAGGTTCCTCAAAATTGAAAATGTGAGAAAGTTAAGATAGGTAGGTGTAAAAAATTGCATCAAGAAAATAAGAAATTCGCTTGTTGAAAAAGTTTTTTACAGAGACATAATGTAAAAGCAATTCTTGAAATAAAACCGACGTAAGAATTTTATATACCTAGTTGATCTAATATCACCATTGCACCAATTTTATGAGACTGTGAGAAGTCCAGCTTCTTTCCTTTGAGTGAGGAACATAAACCGCACAATTTTGTGTAAATTTCAGGTTCAAAACATTTTTATTACTGATTCTCTTATCCATTACTAGTACAAAATAGAGCATGCATACAATTTCTTGCAAGAAATGCTCTCGCGGTATTGAAATTCGAAATTCGAAATCCCCACAACAATATCTAAAACCGATGGTTGAGGCGCCAGTAGCAATAAAAAAGAATGAAAAGTCTGTCAGCTGTATTGACAATTTTAACTCTCAAATTTAACCACCGCGTCAGATAAGTTTGCGGAGTTCTGTAAGGAGACTTGCATAGTCGGAGTAAAAGTTTTGATACTCTAATGAAATATTGCATAGGTACAAGTACTTCCGAAGGAGGAATATTTATTTCATTATTTAAATTTCATTGCATAAAGTATAAACAAATGGCGGGCTAACTTTAAACTGACTAACATATTATATCAAAGATAATAAACTCATAAAAATAAATAATCTCGAAGAAGTTTTATATACACTCTCTGCCACAAATGTCATTTATTAAAAGTAGGTGGCTAACACGTCAGTGATTAGATTACATACCCTTTGGAAGCGGCCATGGAAGAAATGACAGTTTTGTATAAGTAGTACGAAACCAAACCGTTTCAGCTGCTCGACCCTGATGTTGTCAAAGCCAGCGACTTTACCTTCTTTGAGCTTATCAAGGGCAAACTTGAGCTCTGTTTCTGTAAAAGCCTTGTCCAAGTGGTTAACCTCTTTACCAGGGTCTCGTGTAAATTTCTTCTGGAGACTTTTCGTGGAAGCTTTCCCATTTTGGAGTAAGTGGTGAGCGATGTGGTTTGTGGTCACATTGGAATGACGATCAGCGATTTTAGGATCATTATTTAGTTTCCTTTTAAAACACCATGCCTTCTTGCTTTTATGCGTCATATCTACGCCTTCGATTAGCTTGTTCCACTTTTCTCTCGTTGTTTCGGATATGGCTTCTAGCAATTCATTCCCAAAATCTATGGTGTCCTGTGAGATGAGATCTAATTCATACTGGTCTTGGTATGTCATCCTATCATATTATATTTAAAAACATATATTTGATGCTTGGTAGAGCAAGCGAGATGTAGTTGGTATTTATTGTGACCTCTCCAAAGCTTTCGATTGTGTTAATCACCAAACGCTTTTAAGGAAATTAAAACATTATGGTGTCTATCATAAATCGGTTAGCCTTATGCAATCATATCTATGTGAAAGAACACAGAAAGAAGTTATCAACAAGACTGAGTCCACTGGAGCCCCTATCAACATGGGCGTACCCCAGGAGTCAATACTGGTCCCTTTTGCTGTTTTATTAATAATTAATTTATATAAATGACCTTCCTTTTTAAGCAAAGAATTTATGCGAGACAGTGCTATTTGCTGATGACACTTCCTCTAGTCTTTAAAGTTGACAGAGGTAATAATTGTTCTGACGAAGTAAATAGTACTTTATCGAAAGTTGCGCATTGGTTTCATAGCAATAATCCATTCCTTTACCATGGTACCATTACACAGTACCATTGATGGTACTGTGGCAATTTCTTTTTGCCGTGGTACCATCAATTAATCTATCATTAAACTCGAAAAAAACAAAATGTGAAAAAAAAAATCCCTGCCAAATGTAAGACAGGTTGATATTCACATAAAATTGGATGACAATATAGTAGAATTAATTAACAGTACAAAATTTTTAGATATAACATTAGATTATCGACTTCAATGGGACACTCATATTGAAGCCTTGGCCGGTAGACTCAGTTCTGCGGCATTTGCTGTTAAAGACATAAGGCTCTTATCTTAACCGATATTGAAACGGCAAGGTTAATCTATTTTAGCTATTTTCAGAGTGTATTGTCCTACGGCTTATTACTTTGGGGTTCGACAGCTAACCGAAAGTATTTTTGTGCTTCAGAAAAGAGCTATTCGCGCCATATACAAACTTCGGCCAAGAGATTCTTTAAAAGAAATCAACATATTAACTGTTGCAGGACAATACATATATGAGAATATGGTATATGTGAAGAAGTATCTCAATACATTTGTAAAGCGTAGCAATATACATCAATTCAAAAGAAATAAAAATAAGATTGCCGTTCCAAGGATTCGACTTGAAAAAACAAGAAGTTCGTTTTTGGGGAAAAGCGTAGCTAGTTTTAATAAAGTTCCACAGAATTTAGTAGAGCTGCCTTTCCACAAATTCAAAAGTCATGGCAAAAAATCACTCATGGGCAAAGGATATTATAAAGTAGACGACTATTTGAAAGACCGTAATGCATGGATTTGATGTAACACATAACCTTAGCTGAACTAATGTAATATTATAATGAAAAGTTGTAAAAGTTAACGATATAAATCTTTGGAAATATCGTTACTCCAATTATTAAAGCTGATAAGTTTATTGCGCCTATTCTTCTTATCAGTTAAAAAAGTCTTGAACGAAAATATTGACGATTCAAAAGAGCTTATTTCTTAAGTCAAGTTGAATAAAGATATTTTTTATTTTATTTTATTATTTTATCCTTCATGTCGTAAGGCCTGGCACATAATTAGGTCCTCCGTATTGCACCACTTACTGTCTTCACGCACTCGTGATCTATGTGATCACTGGCAAAGATTAGATCAGGGTTTTAACTCCTTTTCCAGCGACCGCTGTTGAATGATGACGGAAGTTTTGGATCATGGATCAAAGATAGTAGGTAGTAGGCCATCAACCCATTCTTCAACCTTCACTCCGTTGTCATCACTGGTTCTGTATCCCCAGTTCTCGCTATGGCTATTAAAATTACCAAGGACGAATCTAACCGGATGGGCGTTAAAGTTCGGCGGACAGCTGAATAATACGGTGCATTGGGAGGTTTGTAGACTGAAGTGACCGTACAGTTACTAAGTTCGGTAGTAAGGATCTCTATGTTACTGGTGTTAGTCTGATACACAGTGCGTACCTCTTTATCTGGCCTGGCGAATAAGCACTCCGATACTGTCGATGGGGGACTTCAGCTATGAGTTTCATCCCCTGAGTCACTTGTCAGATATGCTTTAACGAGTGTGCATCTGAGTTGCATAACCTCATTCCGCCCTCTCCTTTAAACTCACGCTCAGAGAATTAAGTACTCCTTCATCATGCCTGGAATACCCTGCCGGCTTCTGTTTGCCCGAGTGCCTACAACCCAAACCTCTTAAAGTCGCAAGTGAATAGGCATCTTCTGGGTGAATCTATTCACACAAAATTTTATTAGTTTAACCAACCACATTATAAAACTACCTTTGTGAGTTCACTCAATTCACGCGACTAATTTCATAAACATTGTTTAACTGGTTATTAAAATTTTTACTTTTTTGCATTCACAATGCAATTTTTATCATAGAAAAATGGAAAATAAAGTATTTAGAAAAAATCGACCGAATCGAGAGCAGTCGCCCGGATAGCGAAAGGTCGTGGGTTCGAGTCCCATCGGAGCTGGTTGTGGGACGGGTCGATTTTTTCTAAATACTTTATTTTCCATTTTTCTATTGTTTAACTGTTTAGAATTTTCCGAATATCAGTCATCAGTATCACTTTACAATGCAATGGATGCACCCATTATTGTCTTTTTTGCTGTCGCCTTTGGTTGTCATGTCACACATACCACAAAATTGTCTTGAGATTCATGTTAATGAATATGACAAAATTTTAACATATAGTTGTGTTGCTGTCGCTTCGGTTTAAATTTTTAATTAGTACAAATATTTCAGCATATCGCATAATATTTAAACAGAAAAAAGAACCTGACGTTAGGCAAGTTTTTACGTTTGTTACCCATTTTTAGAGCACTAGGGATATGATGCGTACATGGCGAAAAATAGTGACAGTGAAAAATAAAGATATTTTAAAATGAGTAATGAAAAAAGGTTTTTTTTAAAGTGGCTGTTTTATAACCTTACGTGGCAAGTTTACAAGCAAGCAAGCAAACAAAGTATCAATTATTTCAGTTGCGCTACATTTTGTTTAAACAAATTCGACGATCTCCGTGGCCGATTGGTGTACGCACCGGTTTTCTAGGTGCCACTATCTCTGAGGTTCCGGGTTCGATTCTCGGACGGGTAAATGTCGAAAACTAACTCTTGTATCTGGGTGTATGTGATCGTTGCTTCCAATTTTCAATGACACAAGTTATTGTATTATTTGATATTATCATTTTTGGTATTGGAATAATATGTATTTAATTTTATTTTTTGTACTTAAACAATTTTTTTTAAGTGTTTTTTTTATATATTGATTTATATTATAGATTGATAGCGTGATTTTATATAAACGGTATACTTATTTAAATATTGATTAACTTAGTAGATTTATTTTGACACCTACAAATAAAAAGAAGTATCAGTGCCGAGCGTGCTTCCCAGCAGCAAATAGGCAGACATCAACATCATCGTCACCATCATCGTTTCAGCAACAGCTTGTTCCTACAACTTCTCTCAATGAACATGACAATATAACGCACCGCAAAAAAACAAATATAAACATTTCTACTAGTAATTCCTTTGAAGCACTTTCGGATGAAGATGGGGAAACTGAATATTCTTCTGTCACTTCTACGCCTTTAACGGACTTAAATAGAAGTTTCTCTACACTACGTTCCAGCTGCTTAGATGAAGTGAACGAATTAAGACAAAAAACTAAGAAATTAGAAGAAAAATTGGACATTGCTGACAATGAGATATCGAATTTAGTATCGGAAAACAATGCATTAAAAAGAGAAATTGCTAAATATGAACTTAAAATAAATCAGCTTTCACATATTTGCAAGTCAACGCAAAAAATTACACCTATTAAAAAGAAAGGTAAAAGCTTAATTAACACAAAATTGAACTTCTCTCCCTTAGAAAAATCCTACGCCAAAACACCAAAAGAAAATTTATGCTCTGTGTCAATAGAGGGCGCTGCTGAGGAGAAAAAGAAACAAAGTTTTGAACCATCTGTTGATCTTTGCAACTCAACTCCAGATGTCGCTGCCGTCGGAAGGAAAAAACCCATGATTTATATTGTTGGTGACGAACAGTTGAGAGGTTTATCTGTTTCTCTCATGAACTCGAGGCTCGGGAAATGGAACGATGTTTATGGAACCTACGCTCATATAATACCACTAGCATCTAGCAATGAAATATTAAGACATTGTCGTAGATTAGAAAAAAGCTTGACTTGTAATGATACCGTTGTGTTAGGTTTTGGAAGTTACGATACAGACATACATTTGTTGAACTCTAATGTTTGTTTAATAATGGATACACTAAAAATAGCCTCTGTAATTATGTTACCTGTAAATTACAATCCATGTATGAATGAAATAACCCTAAACTATTATATAAAATTATGGACTAAGCATTTTTCACATTGTACTCATATTAATTTTAATTCTTACAATTTGGACATAAATTATACTAAAATTAATTATACTTCTGACAAAATTAATCTGTGCGTTGACTATAGAGACTATAAAAATCAATATTTATCGTATGAAAACATCAGAAGACATATTAAATCTACTCTTATTAAGAAAAATATAAAAAATGTGTGTGACAAAACTGCCCAAGTTCCCCAAAAAGGGACAATACCTTTTTATTTCAGAAAATTAGAACAGCAACCCCAATGCATTAATACCACAGAAATAGAAGGTGTTCAACCGAGTAAAAAATCATTTTTTCGTGCCGAAAACACCTCATAGTTTTACTATTTTGCATCAAAACATACAGGGAATAGCATCTAAAAAAGAAATTATTGAGATAACACTCTCTAATATCAAATCTCATACAAATCCAGACGTGTTATGTTTTACGGAGACATTTGTACGGCAAGGTGAAGAAAAAATCATAGATATACACAACTATGAACTTGCAACTAATTACTCAAGACCAAAAAAAAGAGGTGGATCTTGCATCTTAATTAAAAAAGGGCTGGAATACAAAAAAGTTTCCTGTTTTGATGAGCTCTTTGCATCTTACCACTTTGAAGGTTGTGCAGTTAACTTAATATCAAATAATATTATAATAATTTGCATCTACAAAATTCCATCAAAACTACAGAGACATAATAACTACTTTTTTGATAAGATTGATATGATGTTGTATATATGTTCAAAAAAGTTTGTAAAAAACAAGAAAATAATAATTACTGGTGATTTCAACATTAACATACTCGAAAATAATAAAAATACAGAACGACTACATGACATTTTAAAAAAATATAATTTTACTGTACACATAAACCAGCCGACTAGAGGTAAAGCGTGTCTCGATCTAATATTAAGCAACACAAAGGAAGCAGTAGGATCTGTACAGCCATTGTGGTTGTCCGATCATGACACTGCTCAGATTTTGAAATTTAACGTAGAACATAAGAAGGAAATTCCGCTTTCTACTTTCTCTTATAAAAGAAGTTACACGCAGGAAAATATTTCAAAATTTAAAACTTATCTTGGTAGTCTTTCGTTTTCAAATGTTTATGAACAGAAAAAAATGAATTCTGCTTTTAATGAATTTTATGAAACCTTCCGACTCCTATACGATCTTTGTTTTCCCATCACAAAGATTAAGAACAACTTATCAAACAAGCCTAAATGGATATCGAAAGGTTTAAAAACAAGTTGCACTACCAAAAGAAAACTTCGGTTTAAATACTACTCGACCAAAACTGATGCGGATCGCAAAAAATATAATAATTATAATAAATTATTGAAAAAGTGCACAAACCTTTCGAGGAAAATTGCTAATCAAAAATATGTATCCCGTAGTAGAAACATCTGTAAAGCGACTTGGACAATTATAAAAAACGAAACTGGTGAGACATGCAGTAGAAACTTTATTAATAAAATTATAAATAATGGTGAAGAAATCAAGGAACCAAAGACCATAGCATCAACATTTAATAATTATTTTATAAATATGACGAACAAAATAAATAATAATGGACAAAACACAATTAAAACAAATTTACAAAATAGTATATTCCTAACGCCAATAGATGCAAACAATGTAAGCAAAGTTATAATGGGGCTTAATAACACCCAATCCGAGGGCTATGACAATATATGTACTAAGGTATTAAAGTTGTGTAAGGAGGAAATAGCACCTGTCTTAGCTTATTTAATTAATTTGTCGCTAGAGGAAGGTGTATTTCCGGAAATGTTAAAAGTTTCTATCGTAAAACCATTGCACAAAAAAGGTAACAAGACGGACTTAAGTAATTATCGCCCTATTACACTAATACCAATTTTGTCAAAAATTTTTGAAAAGATAATGCATAATCAAATGTCTGCTTTTTTTAATAAATTTAATATAGTAAACAATAATCAATACGGCTTCCAAAAAAATAAAACAACCGCACACGCAGCATTCGATTTAGTGGAAGAGGTTTTACATAATGTAAATAAAAAAAACTATACAACAGTATTGCTCCTAGACCTATCAAAAGCATTCGACTTTGTTTCCCATGACCTGCTTTTATACAAACTAGAACGTGTTGGCATTAGGGGCCCGGCATGGAGATGGATAAAATCTTATTTAGAAAATAGATCACAAAGTGTAGAAATAGCTCAATTGGATTCTAAAAATACCGTTAAAAATTATAGATCAGAATTACAGCGAGTTAAAGTTGGGGTACCACAGGGGAGTGTACTCGGTCCATTGTTGTTTGTGCTGTATATCAATGATTTATTTGACATAAAGACACAAATGATATTATTTGCTGATGATATATCTGCTATAGTGACTACTGATAAAAAATTGACATTGGAACAGCATAAAATTGACATAAAAAATACTCTGACATTAATATTAGAATGGCTTAAAAATAATAATCTTAAAATAAATTTACTAAAGACTAACATACTTAACTTTAATAATTTTAATAATAAATCACTTGACATTTGCTTCGATGGACATGTTTTACATAATGTTAAAACTGCAACATTTTTAGGCCTTTTAATAGACACGACATTTTCCTGGAAAGAGCAAATTGAGAAAGTTCGTAGTAAAATAAATAGTTTTACATTTGCTCTACATAAATTAACTAAAATAGCAGGTACAAGTACGGCTATTACTGCCTATTTTGCATATATCGAATCCATTCTTAGATATTGTTTGGTAATATGGGGAAATGGTACACACATAAAAAAATTATTTATTGCACAAAAGCAATGTGTTAGGGCTATCTGTGATATAGCTCCAGATGTATCATGCAGACCCTATTTTAAAACATTAAAGATATTGTCTCTACCTAGCCTCTATATCTTTGAGGTGGCGGTATTTGTTAAGACAAACGCGGATAAATTTACGAGAGCGAAAGATATATGTCAAAGATCAAGGCGCGATCCACATAAACTAGTGTTAGAAATAGTCCCAAAAACTCAACGTTTTCTAAAGAATTGCCACGCTATGTCCCAACACATATACAATAAAATACCGTCCGACTTTAAGGAATTGCCCCTAAGGCGCTTTAAGGCAGTATTACGTAAATGGTTGTTGGAACACACATTTTATTCAATTGATGAGTTTATGCAGCTCAAAGAATAAGTAGTTTGCTGTGGTCGACGCATGGACGTAATATAAATTAATAATTATCTACTTGAATATAATTTACATTTGACATTGGTTTTATATCTATTTCTTATGATTTTCGTTTGACATGTATAGATAATAATTCAATTCAATAGTAGTTCAATTTCAATATTAATGTTATTGGATATAAGTAATTTGTATTTTTGCATGCTATTTAATATGGCTAAATAGGCTTAAAGCACATAATTTAAGATGACCAACCTATCGAATGTAAACCTACCCTATTTACAGCAAATAAAGCATTATCTTATCTTATCTTATCTTATCTTGTAAAAAAGTATTAGATGATGGGCTAGTATGAGTTATTTATATTTTTTCATATTAAATTATAAGTTTTATTAATTTGATTGGAATAAATCTGA
Organism: Crambus lathoniellus; assembly: GCA_949710035.1. Taxonomy (NCBI): domain Eukaryota; kingdom Metazoa; phylum Arthropoda; class Insecta; order Lepidoptera; family Crambidae; genus Crambus; species Crambus lathoniellus. The sequence goes on along the minus strand of OX453324.1, from coordinate 13,550,325 downwards.
AAATGTACCTACTGGTTAGAGCAGTATACATTAATTATTTTTTTCAGTGTAATTTGTAGCAAATGTTGTAGTTTTGCCTGCGAAGATCATTTCGATAATGGATATATTATCGAAATGATCTAGAGATAGACAATAAATATAAATAGCTGCTGCTGTGTTCTGCATTTTGAAGAATCGTTTGAAGTGACTATCTTTGTTAAAAAAAGCTTTTTTTACTACATACGAATAATATCTAAGATCTACTCTTCCTACAAACCGACGTTTACAATAAATATTCATAATAATTCTTCTTGTATTCTACATAATATAATTTCCTTAGTAAAAGCGCACATAGGTGATATTTTAGATGTAAATAGAATGCGCGCTGCATGCCGCGTCTACACGTATTTCTCAGTCTACGAGAGTGCCGCGGCCGGAGTCTTACCGATCCCAGCACCCCCTCGCTTGTGTAAGCAACGGCCATCGACGATATTTTTTTTACCTATGCTATATCCTTAAATAAGTTTTCCAAATGCTTGTTTTTTCGATAAGCATTTGAAATGACTTATTTTAATTTTTAGTTTTTTGCATTCACAATGCAATTCCGGGCTTTCGTCACTTTCCGGGCGACTGCTCTAACCGACTGAGCTACGGAGTCGTTTTTAGCGAAAGGTCGTGGGTTCGAGTCCCATCGGAGCTAGTTGTGAGACGGGTCGATTTTTTCTAAATAATTCATTTTCCATTTTTCCATTTGAAATGAGTTGGTAATCTCTCGCACACCCCAAAACTTCAAAAAATTTAAGGCTAAGATTCCTCCAAATAGGGTATTTTAAATTATGGATTACTCCAAAGAGGGTATTTTAAATTATGGATTACTCGCAAATCACAAGTAATGTGCGTATCGACACTTTTTTTAAATATTATTTTTCTGTAGGCGATTCGCACGAAATTAATTTAAAAGCGTGCGAATTGACACCATCAAAAATATGTAGTAGTCAATTGGCCCATATATTATTTTAGAGGTCAAAAAATAAAAAGTACAGTCGTGCACGTCTCGTAAATAATATGAAGAAAATATCGACGACCGATTTGGCGCAGGGGTAGGCTACCCACCTTCTGCGCCAGTGGTCTCGGTTTCGATTCCCGAACAAGACAAATATTTGTGTGCATGAACATGTCTACTTGTCTTGGTTTATTATTTATTTATTTATTTATTCGCAACGGTGTAGCACTTAGCCTTCATCACATTATATATATTAAGTATGTATTTACAAATAAAAATTATTTAAGTATATATTTATCCGTTATCAAGTTTTCCATGATACAGTTTCTTAATGAAATTAAAATGGGCTTAGATAATTGGTGTGAATGTCAGAAGTTATTTATTTATTTATTATTTATTTATTTTATCAAAGTTTAGAATATGGGCCAATTGATTAAGTACTACATATTTTTGAGGGTGTCAATTTGCACGCTTTTAAATTAATTTCGTGCGAATAGAAAAGTGTCGATTCGCACATTTCGGGCGAGTTAAATTCGTGCGAATCTTCCAATAACTCCTAGTCCACGCGGACGAAGCCGCGGGCGGAAAGCTAGTATCCAAATAAAAGTTGGTTCTTTACTTCATTTTAATGGCGTGTGGCGCGAAAATACATACAAAACTATATAACTTTTTAAACACTGTTTTATCAGTGCCGCAGAGATCAATTAAAAAACCATTACTTTGTTAAAAAAACACCCCAATCCAAACAAAAGTTAGTTGTTTTCGTTTTTTTCATGGCGAATGGTGAGAAAATTACATGTTACGGCTAATACGAACAACCCACTATTAGTAATAATTCACTTATGGGGTATATTATTGTGTTTGTAGGTACAAAGCAAAGATCGTGTAAGTGGTAGTTATAGAGCTGTTTTAGAACCCATAAACCAGTTGTGTTTTTTTTAAGTAAAGTTTTGTGGACGCAATGAAAATATATTTATTTTTTAATGAACGCGTTTTAAAACTCTTAGTAGCTTTACTGATTTAATGCGGTTTTACCAGCTTATTTGCAGCCCCATTGAAAAATCAGGATAACGAATTATTTAAATGTTTACTTTTGCATACACAAAATTTCCCATTTTTAATATAGAAAAATTGAAAATGAAGTATTTAGAAAAAATCGACCCGTCTCACAACCAGACCAGCTCCGATGGGACTCGAACCCACGACCTTTCGTTATAAGAGCACTCGCCCGGATAGCGAAAGGTCGTGGGATCGAGTCCCATCGGAGCTGGTTGTGAGACGGGACGAATTTTTCTAAATATTTCAGGATAACGCATTTTATTCATGATGTCAGCCGAACGACGCCCACGGCGTAGCCCTCCTCCAAGGATCTCCACAACGATCGGTCCTGCACTGCAAGCATCCAGCGGCTTCCTGCGACCTTGACCTGATCGTCGGTTCACCTTGTAAGGGGCTGTCCACGGCACGTCGTCCGGTACGCGGTCGCCATTCGGGAACCTTTCCGCCCCAAGAACCTTTTCGCCCCGAATTTCATTATCTAAAGCTAAGTTTACATTGATAAAGCTGGAGCTAATGTCGCTGGCATGCCAGCGCTGGTTCCGTGTAAACGTTTTTTGTGATTTATTCACCATTGCCATTTGTACCATTATAAAACGCCTTTTTTTTGTTTGTAACGATTATACTCCAAAACTACTGGACCGATTTTAAAAATTCTTTCACTATTAGAAAGCCACATTATTCCTGAGTAACATAGGCTAATTTGATCCCGATATTCCTACGGGAACGGGTACCACGCGGGTGAAACCAGATAGCCACTAGTATAGTTTAATGTCATAACATTTCTGCCACCGCGTTTAAATTAAAAAAAACATTAGTTTGTAAACAAGACACCATCATACAAATAAAACCTCGTTTTAATAGGGAATGGCGAGAAAATTACATGTTACGCCTAATCCGACCATCCCACTATTAGTAATAATTCAATTATGGGGCATATTATTGTTTTTGTACGAAACAAAGATTGCTTGTGAGGCGTGTTAGGGGATTTTATAGAGATGTTGTTACCAAACTCATTAGTTTATTTTTTGTTCAGCTGCAGCGTTAAAAAGTTGTCATTTTTGAGTATATTACTAGGGAACATTAAATATAACTTTTTGTTGAGCTGTAGCGTTAAAAATGTAGAATTTTTGAGTATTTTACTAGGGAACATTAAAATAATATGTAAGTAAGTATACAGGATTTTTTTTTAATCAGTGCACAAATTTTTAAGATCGACTCAGAATCGGTAAGTGAACAACTTTCTAAGTATGCCGTTTGTTAGTGTGTTATTTTTTGTGTGTGTCGCTTATAAAGATTTTTCTTTCTTTGTTAAAAAAAAGTTTGTAAGTTTGCGTGTAGTAAGTTTTAAAATTTCTTGAATGATTTTAAATTTATTTGTAAAGGCTTGAGCACACCAAACGCAGGTCAGAAGCAGCGCTGTTTGAATGCGGGCCCGCGCAAGTTGTAATACACGAAACTCTATAAACTACGTCACACTAAATTTGAACGCGAGCCCGCGCTCAAACTGCTCTGCGCCGCGCCGGCCGGGCCGCACTGCAACTGCCGGACTACAAACGGCGCGGGAGCGGGGCAGAAGCAGCGCAGGCGCGGCGCAGAGCAGTTTGAGCGCGGGCCCGCGCTGATGTATAACTATAGCGGCCATGTTAGCATGTCACACCGAGGCAGGGCGTTCGCAGTGCAACGCAGCGCGTCGAAAGCAGTTGTAGAGAGTTGTATTATACCTACTGCCTGCCTAACCCGTTACACTGAACGCGGTTTGAACGCGGGCCCGCGTTGCAACTGCTTTGAAACCGTAGCTGCGTTCAGTGTACCGACTCTCGCCAACTCCCGCGCTGCTACTGACCTGCTCTGCTCCTGACCCGCGTTTGGTGTGCTCAAGCCTTTAGAGTATGAGCATGTGATGCTTTTCTACAAGTAGTGTGTTAATAGGATACATAATATTTTTTGAAATTGTAAATTCTATTACGAAGAGCCCGTAGCGTAGTGGTTACCGCGCTCGACCTGCGATCGTTAAGTAATATAATAAATAAATAATATAAAAAATGTAGCTCTTAACTGGTGAAAGAGTTTTCAAAATCAGTCATTCGTTTTTGAGTTTATCTATTGCAAAAAAAAAGAATCAAAAAATCTAATCTTTTCTCTTACAATACACCACTAAATTTTAATTAGTACAAAGATTTAACAGGATGATAGTGTCCATCAATACGAACAACTTTTACTAAAAATAATCAGCTGTTCCATACAAAAGTACAACATTGACTAGACTGAAATGTATGGAACAGCTGTTTTTTCTTTCGCGATGGTTGCCCGCATAGTAAAAGTTGTTCGTATTGTTGGACACTATTACCCCCTAAAATCTTTGTTCTAATTAAAATTTTGTGGTGTATAAGTAAAGATAAGTAATAAGCATAGATAAAATAAATTGTACTATTTCAAAGAACAAACTGAATGAAATGATGGTATAATCAGCTCTAAATGAATCCATTAACAGGCTACATGCGTTTTTGTGTCGTGGAGCGAGACGTGCCTCGTTTTTTGTTAGTTTTTTTCTCAACGAATCTCGTTTAAGCTTTTTTTTATTTGAGTACCTTGTATGAACTTTCCGGTCGACTACGTAACGACTAAATTCGCTTGCGCTACATTCAAATCGTGCGTACTTGGAGTAGCAAGCGCGTTACTCATGCGCAAGCGAAAATAGTTTTTAAGTAGTCAAGGAGTTACTCGTTCAGAGCTTGTAGGAATTTTGTAGAACATATATACTCGTTTTTTTAAGTGTCTTATTATTGATTATTACTATCAGAGTTGTTTAAATAATGCTCTTGTAATTTGAGACTTTTTATTTTTATTAGGTTTAATTAATTAGTGAGAGAATTATGCATTTAATTAGCTATTGAGTTTGTGAGCTTGTTCGTGGATTATGACTTGGCTTAGGACTAGACTGGAGTCGAGAGCAAACCGATAAAGTAAAACCATTGAAATAACACTATTTACGGATTTAATCCCACGTATAATGTACACATATGAATGACTAGCTTTCCGCCGCTTGGACTACACGACGTTATCCCGCGGGAATATGATATTTTTCCGGGGTAAAAATTAGCCCATGTTCCTCTCCAGGCTACAAAGTATCTGTGTCCCAAATTTCAGACAAATCCGTTCAGCCGTTTTGGCGTGATTGAGTAACAAACATTCAAACATCTAAACTTTCACATTTATAATATTAAGTAGGACTAGCTTTCCGCCCACGGCTTTGCCCGCGTGGACTACACGACGTTGTCCCGCGGGAAGGTGATACTTTTCCAGGATAAAAGTAGCCTATGTTTCTCTCCAGGCTACAAAGTATCTATGTCCCAAATTTCAGCCAAATCCGTTCAGCCGTTTTGGCGTGATTGAGTAACAAACATCTAAACATCCAAACATCATTCACGTCGTGAAGTCCACGCGGGCGAAGCCGCGGGCGGAAAGCTAGTTAAAACATAAAGTATTACCGTTTAGATCACGTTTACTTAAAATTTTCGTCAAAAAGTTTGGATAATGTATCGATGACCTTTTAACCGTCTCTGTGGTCTAGTGGTCCTCACCACTGGTATCAGACCCAGAGGTCGCAGGTTCGATTCCCAGTGCCATATTGTATTTGGTTTGGTTGGTGGTAGGACTTGTTCTTAGTCGGCTAGCTACCACCATCTTATCTAAGTCTGACGCCATAACAATAAATTTTTTCAGCATTGTTGTGTACCGGCAGTTAGAGATAAGATAGCCAGTTCCTAAGTAATTGAGGATTCGGGAAAAGGGCGCTTAAACCTTCAGCCTTATTACCACTTAACATCAGGTGTGATGAAGGCTAAGTACTAACACGTTGTGGATTTAAAAAAAATGTGTGGATGTATTTTAAGTTCCAAAAAAGCATAGCAAATACAAAGTTTAAATCGCCATTATTGAGGTGAACTTTTAAGACCGGTTCTTCGATCAACAATAGTACTAGATCACAGTATAATGTGACACAAGCTTTTCTGTTCCGGTGACAGCCGTGACAGAGGAGCCACTTGCAATACAAAATTAGCTGTCCAAATGGACTGTCGTATGAAAACTGTTTTAGTTTCAAAGATAATCACCGGAACAGAAAAGCTTGTCGCACTATATATGCTACGTTTTTTTTTATACAATATTTAAGTTAATAAGTAGTTTTAATTTACCATACCTGTATAAGGTGTCTAAGTTGAAAGTACTACTTTTATAATTTAAGAACTATGTAACACTTAGTCTGCAATTAAAAGTTTGAAGTTTTTTTTTACGTTGTAACTGTGACTAGATGAAGGCTCACGATCTAAATAAAATCTTTTTTAGGCTGAGAAAAAGGTTAATAATGTACGATCTTATGTCATAGACAGGAACTACCTATAATCACATAATTATACGCTTTAAGTGGCTCAGTGGGCGCATAATTTCTTATCCGTGTTTACCTAGGTAGACAGATAGGTCATACAAAAATCTCTTAAACTGAAAAGTATCTCCTAATAGGACATTGTGAAACAGGCACTGTAATGAAAGAAATCATCTGCCTGCCTGCCTAACCTTAAACAGAAAACAAATACAGAGAACGGTAAAGGTAATAACGAATCGATTCATAAAGTCAACAAATGGCAGGTCGTCGAATCGTAACCCCACTATCGTAATGATCCATAGATCCAATGATCCGTAGGTCTCTGTGTATCGATCTCTGCAAAGATTGTGACCTAAATATGGGTCATTCTATTGTCTAGATCTTTTCCTTGGTTTCAATCTATTTCCTTATAACAGTGACATCAAAAATATCTGTTGTTTGGCTTTAAGTTTGCTATTACAATACTAGAAATACTGTGATACTAGTAAACTATGTATTTATTTACCTTCATATTTTGTTAAGGTACCAGTAATGTATGAAATTTTGGAATATTAGGTATACTCTTCTTAGGAATAGTATACATTTCTCCTTACGAAACTCTCTTTAGGAAATGTTTAGTACCAATTCTATAAAAGACACAATTCCTAGGTAATGTACCTATACATATCCTAGGATTGTCATAGTTTTTAGTAAAGGAGGTAAAGTTTTACTACCTACGTGTATTTTTATCTACAACAGGATAACACTTATAACCTTCATCACACGATGTTATGAAATGATAAGGCTGAAGGTGGAAGCGCACTACTCCCGGAACCCTCCATCACTGAGGAACTGGCTATCTTATCTCTAACTGCTGAAACCCAACAATGCTGAAAACATCGTTGTTATGGCGTCAGACTTAGATAAGATGGTGGTAGCTAGCCAGGCGGACTTTGAACAAGTTCTACCAAGAAGACTAAGTTCTACCAAGTTCTACCAACAAATTCTACCAAGATGTCACTGCTGTGTTCAGCAGAATACCAGTGCAGCCAGGCCTCGTCGCTTGCTGCTTTTACTGAGCTGAGCACAGTTGTGGCATCAGACAACAACACATGGCACTATTTTTTGTTTATTTTTGCTTTCGTTCTAGGTGTAGTGTGTATACTACGTATAAACACACACTTAACCTTTCGCCTAATAATAAGGCTTTGCAGACCTCATTATAGTTACATGCATTATTACTCGTGACAACTGTCTTTTATTTACACCGTTGCGCCGAACCTTCATCCACCATTGCATAGGTATTTGGTTTTCTGTGTGTATATTTTGTTGTATGTTGCTAAAATATATAATATTCTTTCTTTCTTTCTACCACCAACCAAACCGAACTGCTAACTGTACAAAGTACCTAAATCCATGAAAAGTGTTATTTTTATAGTTCGTAGCCACTTAAAACTGCACATAGTATGTTTTGACAGCTTTCCTTGGGTTATTATTCACAATGATTCAGCTATATATCTTATTTGAAGACTTGTTTATGATATAGAGTTAGGAAGTAATAGAATAACCTTAGATTTACGATAAGTAGCTTTATGATGTGTTAGTAAGCAATAGGATATTTCAATGAAATTAAACAAAATTAACATTTAAGAATACCAATTGTGAAAATATAATTTGAATCTGTTTTTAACAAGCAAATAAAAAGCTGTTTTATTTTGACTATAGCTAGCAAGACTATGTATGACGCTACTGACTTGGTGCTGTTACTAAGATGGTCGTTCTCTCCTTGTCTAATAAAAAACCTTGTTTTATGTAGCCAATATTTTGAAAAACATTTCAATTACTTAAATAAAAAAGTATCAGTCAAATACATATTAATGTTTTAAATATTATAAATGCGAAAGTTCGGATGCAATCACGGCGAAACAGCTAAACGGATTCGGATAAAATTTGGCACAGAGATAGATTTGTTGTCTATAATAGCATAGGTGCATGTAAGCTACTTTTACTCCGGGAAAATGTTTCATTCCCACGGGAAAACATCGTGTAGCTCAGGCGCGCACCACGCATCATAACTAACTAGCAATAAATAATTGGAAAATACGTACAAAGTGAAGTTATTTTAATTGTAACGTTTTGTCTTTTTTGTTTTCTTATTGGAGTCAATAAATAATTGGAAAATACGTACAAAGTGAAGTTATTTTAATTGTAAAGTTTTTTTCTTTTTTGTTTTCTTATTGGAGTGTTATCTAAGTATGTATGTCTGAAAACCTAAGGAACCTAAAGATCTATGAAAAGGTTTTAATCAACTTATACATAAAAAAACATACATTTAAGTATCTAGCGCAGACTGAAAAATAAGGTTTTCAGTATGTTTTTACTTTTAATCTTCAATGACTTTTCTGGTATAATTATTAGCTCTATGGTCCCACTTGACCCAGAGTCAAAGATTACAGTTAAAGGCACACTTTAATAAAAATTTAAAAAGATACTTCACAGCTTCGCTGGCGACTATCACGACAGTTAAGGGTTTCATGGGAAGGTTGTTGGAAAGATGGGTGGGCGTACAGCTTAAGGGGCTATATGACTGAAGCGAGATAGCAATGAGAAAACGACACGCGCGGGAGCGAGACCGATCTTGCAGATTAGGCAAAAAAAACACGAAATCACTTCACATCACTAGTAAAAAACTATAGCGATTATTTTTATGAAACTACCCGATCAATATTATTAGTACGTTTTATTCATCCTGTGCCTTTAAAACTTCCTCATTTTGAAGCACAAACTTTTTAACAATGCAGCATTAGAGAAAATCGACCCGTCTCGCAACTAGCTCCGATGGGACTTAAAGTTACGACCTTACCCTGAGCATTCGCCCGGCCGGACAGTGATTTCAATTATTTTCAATTATAAAAACTGCAAAAAATGTAAAAATAATTTCGAATAACTCAGCCATTACACTCTCACAGCTAGCTCCGATGGGACTCAAACCCACGACCTTACACTGTACGTTCGCCCGGACAGTGATTTTAATATTTTCAATAAAAAAAACTGCATTGGGAATGCAAAAAAGTAAAAAAAAACTTAAATAAACTGTCTTTAATTTGCAACTCGGCCTTTACACTGAGCGGCGCTGGCGCACGAGTGGCGTGAGAGGATCATAATATTGAAATACGGGACAATATAGTACTGTCTTGAATTGGTTTTTCTAATTTAAGGGACACACTTCGATCTACAATAACACTAGATGGCGCTTCACGAACTAAGTAATAAGTTTTTAGTAAAAATTTCATCTTTTATGACAAGCTTTTTTGCTGACTGTACTTATATATTGTATTGTCATCTAAACCAAACCTTTAAACAAAAATTTTAGCTCCATCGGACACTGGGAAGTGGGTCAAATTAAGCTTGCAAGATTTGTCCCCCACCAACTAACTAACATACTAACTAACTAACTAACATGGCAAGTTAATAAAAAGCTTGTAAAAAGGGTTAAGTACGAATTTTACCATCTTCCTTCTAATATTATAAATGTGAAAGTTTGTAAGTATGAATGGATGTATGGATGTTTGTTACTCTTTCACGCAAAAAGTACTGAACGGATCTGGATGAAATTTGCAACCTGCTAAGACACTGGCCTTCCTTATGGAAGGATAAGGAGAACCATGACCCACCACGCGAGCCCAGTGCGGATTGGTGAGTATTAACGACTATATACAAATACGACTGCAAATGCAGCCGAGACCAAAGGCTTACCATGCCTTCTGAAGCACGGAGGAGCTCTAGATGTAAAGTTTTTGGTCACCCATCCCATGACCGACCATTGCGAAAGTTGCTTAACCTCAACGATCGCAGGCCGAGCGCGCCAACCACTGCGCCACGGGCTCTTCTCTCCCCTCTCTTTATAATAAATATAAATCTATACAAATAAATCAAATTGGAGTGTCTGTTTGTAACATTAAAATAACCGCTTTTTACTACATGCATATGATTATATATAAGGTACATATACCAAAATGACATTTTTTACAATTTTTGTCTGTCTCTCTGTCGGTCTGTCTGTCTGTCTGTCTGTTTGTTCCGGCTAATCTCTGAAACGGCTGGACCGATTTTGACGGGACTTTCACTGGCAGGTAGCTAATGTAATAAGGACTCCTTATTACATTAGCTACCTGCCTTATTACATTAGCTACCTGCCAGTGAAAGTCCCGTCAAAATCGGTCCATAATAAAAAGTAGCCTATGTTACTCCTTATTATGGAGTAACATAGGCTACTTTTTATCCCGGAAAAATATCACATTCCCTCGGGATAACGTCATGTAGACCACGCGGGCGAAGCCGCGGGCGGAAAGCTAGTAGGTATATAAATATATTGGACACCATCACATACATTGTTCTAATACCAAGGTATAGTAACTTAAGCACTAGTATTATGGAAATTGGAAACACGACGGGTATTACCACATGCACCCAGACCCGAGGAAATATTGAAAAGTTCGTTTTCAACATCTATCCGACGGGGGATCGAACCCGGGAGCTCTAGAGATAGCGGCACCTTGAAACCGGTGCATACACCACTCGGCCAAGGAGATCGTCGATAATATTAGTATATACTAGCTTTCCGCCCGCGGCTTCGCCCGCGTGGACTTCACGACTTTATCCCGCAGGAATGTGATATTTTTCCGGGATAAAAAGTAAGTAACTCCTTATTACATCAGCTACCTGCCAGTGAAAGTCCCGTCAAAATCGGTCCAGCTGTTTCAGAGATTAGCCGTAACAAACAGACAGACATACAGACAGACAGACATACAGACAGACAGACAGACAGACAGACAAAAATTGAAAAAAAAAAAATTTTTGGTATTACCGTATATCATCATATGCATGTAGTAAATGGTAAACGGTTATTTTAATATTACAAACAGACACTCCAATTTTATTTATTTGTATGTAGTATGTATGTATGTATGAGTGTTTGTTTGGAGTATAGATTTAGATTGTTTTTGACATTTCCGCTTGTTACTATAACCAATAATAACTTTCAAAACAACCTTCATAACGCAGTTACTACTAAGCTAACTTGCCTGTCCGTATACTAGAGGTAAAATTAAATTCTATTCACACAAAATGGTCAATACATTTTGTGGTCAGAAACTGTATTCATTTATTTATTGGGCTTATAGTACGTAGGTGGACCTGTGACAATGGGCATAACCTTAGGGTTGGTTCACACTGGCGCGCGAGCATTTCGTCGTTTACGTCTTCTTTCTGTGTCTACGCAAACATTTTATGAATAAAGTTAAACTATGATGTTAATAATTATGACCTTCATTATGTCAATCAAGTCTACGTGTAAAAATATTTAAAAAAATACTAGTGGCTCCCCGCGATTTTACCCACGTGGTACCCGTTCCCGTGTGAATACTATGTGCTACTGGTGAAACTATGCTTTCTACTGGTGAAAGAGTTTTCAAAATCGATTCAGTAGTTCCAGACATTTCCTCAAACATCAATGCTATATGCTCAGTTGATGAAAACTATTTTCATTGTGCATCAAAAAGATATAATATACAGTGCACCTAATTAATTTCAATTAAGAATAATTTATAGAGACATTAGAATATTTTATTCATAATTTAGCGACACAATAAAGCGTGGAACTTGCCATGACATTTTAAGAGAATTATACAGATATTTGAATCAAAGATACAAAAACATAATAACTAACTTTGTTCTTAAGATGCACGAACCGCACGTTCGCTTGCATTCGTGCTCCAGTTTAGCCACACCTTTACAAGCATTGTATTAAACTTTGCTTTAATAAAATTACTGCTATTATACTCTGGTGGTCTATGGTTTGACAGTCGTCAAGTGTTTTATTAGAATCCTGTTTTATAACATAACTAGCGGCCGCCCGCGGTTTCACCCGCGTGGTTCCCGTTCCCGTGGGAATGTCGGGATAAAAAGTACATATAAACATTCCTCTTGAATCACTCTATCTATTAAAAAAAAACGCATCAAAATCCGTTGCGTAGTTTCAAAGATTTAAGCATACAAAGGGACATAGGGACAGAGAAAGCGACTTTGTTTTATACTATGTAGTGATATTGTCAATAAATTTTATTATTTTGTTTATTAAATAACATACAAATGCAATGATATAAACTGGTCCTGTGGTGCATTGTCGGTCGCCTACGTGGTCCTGTGTTCGATTCCCTCCAGTGACAAAGATTTGTATTCGATCAAAGGGCGTCTATACGTAGAAATCTACCTTGAGGTCTCGGGTTCGATTCCCAGTGGGGGTAAATAATGTATTCGGTTTGGTTGGTGGTAGGGCTTGTTCAAAGTCCGCCTAGCCGCCTAGCTAGCTACCACCATTTTATCTAAGTCTGACGCCATAGCAACGATGTTTTCAGCATTGTTGTCTTCCGGCAATGGGCGATTTTCTGAAAGCTCAGTCACTAGATGGCGCTGTCCCACCTATGCAGTTAGAAGGAACGGAACGTTATAAATTTTACCTTGACGCGACTTTTTTACGTAAAACGGAACGTCAGACAGATGTTATTTATTTACCTAAATCTTTAAATTTACCTATTTCGTTTCTGTTCCTCACAGTAGTACTTATTTATTATATTATTAGTTTCCTTTGGGTTTTTAAAAAGTAATTAATTTAAATTTGTTTCATACCAAAATATACCATAGACATGTACATACTTATTCAGCGCCATCTAGTGAAGCAATTGGAAGCTTTTTTCTTTTTAAATGGCCTCTCAGAAAATCGCTCATTAAGAGATAAAATTGCCAGTTCCTCAGTAGGTAATGCAGGATTCCGGGAGTAGTGCGCTTCCACCTTCAGCCTTATCATCACTTATCACTTATCTTATCACATCAGGTGTGATATGGCTAAGTAGCAGCACGAACGAGCTGTTATGTACGAGCTGACCCACGCTACATTGAACAAAGTATAAATACTTAGTCGTGGGCCACACTGGAGCGAACGCGGGGCGCGGAGGCGACCTGCGGATCCGCAGGACGCGCGAACACGTACTATGCCCTCCGCCGAGCCAGTGTGGCCTCTCCCGTCCGTCTCAATATATTTGTTTTTCCCGCTCAACGCGGACGCAAGACGCGCCGCTCCAGTGTGGCCCACGACTTAAGGTCATAGCCCACTTGACCGCTCCTACCTAACCAAAGTATGAGCAGGCAAATATGGACTTAATATCGTTCACTGTAGATGCACTTTACAGTAACAATATAGAATAGCAGACAGCGCGCGAGTAGGTTAAAATTGGGGCACCTGGATCAAGAGATATCCAGGTACCCCAATTTTCACCATTCATTTATTCACGTTTTCAACTGTTCAAGTTTTCAAGCAATCATTAATTCAGTCACCAAACCACTACTTTCCTACAATATTATTTACTGACAAGGTACCAAAAACTTACTTTGAATAACATGTCGATTCATATTTTTAACTTTGTGATACGTCATATTCATTATTATCATTTGTAGATCTATTCAAACGAATCATTATTCATAAATACGATATACTTGTGCTACTTTAAAACTTTAGCATCACTATTTTTAAGCGGTGCAAACAAAAGTGTAATTCTAAGCTATGTTAATAAAATATGTACTTAACAATAACAATGAATGTAACACTACACCTCTTCATGAAATTCGTGGTTCTAATACGAACTAGTCGGTATCAGTGGGATTTGATTACAAGTCACGTTTATAATACTTACATGTAATTGAAATGTTGATGTATTCGTTTGTTTATTTGAACTGATGACAACTTTAACTTACACGTCATATCAATAAAACAAGTAAGTAGTTTTTTTATTTTATTTTATTTTTTATGTATTACAAAATCCACATCTCTTAATCTTAATTAACAACTTATATCCTAGAAACTTAAAGCAACTTAACAGATTTTATATATTTGTATAATTTGAAAGTAAGTTATATTATATTTTATTGTTACTCAAATTCATACTTTAGACTCATACTTAGAAGTTTAGATATTATTTTCTTTACACCACTTATCTAAACAGAATACATTTTTTAAAGCACATATATTATTATGATGTACACAGCTTATTATATCTAAAGAACTTGAATATTTTTCATATAATTTAACTAAACTAGGGCAATTTCTATCTTCTAAGTTATATACTGTATTACAATTAAACATATCTTTTATCCATAAAACTTTTTCATGACCTTTAGTTAGTATACATTTATTATTTAAAAAGTTATCAATAATATTTTTATAATTAAAGTAAGGCGTAAATCCTTCATTCCAATAAATGCCTCTATTTTTCTCTATCCAGGCTACTTGTAAGCGTTCTTTTTTCGATAACTCATAAAATGGATATGGTGGTTTTATTAATAGAACTATCACACGCCTATTCCACAAGATCGCTATTTCCTTCGGAATGAACTGGTTTTCTTCGTCCTTGAATCCTTGTACATCCACGATCACATTCATGATAGTTTTCTTACAATGTTGCTGAGAGGTTTGTATTCGAAAATCCGATCATTTATTATCAGACAATAAGCAGTTGTATTTTCTGGTATCTGTTCTGAACATTCAATTTCTATCCGAACATCAACGGGTCCACTTTTAAGCGAGTCGTTTTGCCTTGAACAGTCAATTACAAACAACGGAGCTTTTTCTTTAAATTGTATCAAGTCAAGCAACGGATCAACACCAATGTTGTAATACGACTGACGAAAGTTAGCATACATCTCATATAATATATTGTATTTACATTCATCAAATTTCAGATTAAGTGAGTCATATGGAAAGTATTGCGAATTTAAATATAACTTGAGGTTAGAAACTTTACAATGATCAAACATTGATGAACTTCTAGTTTTATTTAAGTTCCTTTTAGTTTGTAAGCCGAAGATCACAAATCTTGGTTTTTCCAATTGAGAAGCAGTTTTGACTGACCATGAGTGTTTAGTAGTTTTTGGTAATAATGGATATTCATACAAATCCCAATTCCTAAATGCTAACTGTATAGGTCGATCTTTCTCTAAAGTCTTGAGTAAATTCAATTTATTGCGATCAGCAACTTTTATGTGAGGGACCCGCCACTGAACTTTTTGGACTTCTATTTCTATATCATCATCGTTTTCTAAAATAGCACAATTCAAAACAGAGCTGCTTCTATTTAATATTAGTTCATGTCTACAATTAATAAGTATTTTATTATAATCTTCAGCAAATCCCAATATTTTACATAATGGAATAATCGCACTAAAATGACCATCTTTCACTTTCGTACCATTTAAGTTCCATCCCCAAATTGCTGCAGCTTTATTTTCACCTTGGTTCATAGAGATGTACGATTTCATCGAAGTAGTAATTCCAGCATTTTTTATGCGATCGATTTCAACACCATTTAATTCATATCGGATATCTTGAAACAAATACGAAATCGGATTGTTGATAAAATTAATATCTTTTTTTACTTTCGGATCTTTGCCAGTTACACATGCATAACCCTCTACGTAAATAGAACTGCTTGATGGTAGCACATACACGTCTTGTTGGTGAATCGGTATTCTTATTTCATCGTTGTCTTTAAAGCTGGTACTATATGGATTGTAACTATGAATTTCATAACTCTCGATTGAGTTATCATGGTACGGCTGGTCTGTGATTTGCAACATAATTATATTTTAAATCCAATATCTTGTAAGAATCGTTTATTTTCTTTGGTAATTTTTTTTATTTTCACCACACGAACACGTCTGTCGTCTTTAAAAACAGAACGTGAAATATTGGATTTGGGTTTTACAATCGATTTTTTATTAAATACTATCATATTACTATACTAGCTTTTAGCACTGACAGACAAATAATGTAGATAAGGTAGTATTGTTTTTATTTAAATAAGTAGTCATCAAATGCATGTACCTATTTGTGTTGCTACTTGATAACTTTAAAATCTACAATTTCATTAAATTCTTCTTCCAGAATGTTTTTAAAAACTTTAAGCATAAGTGGCCACAATTGTATACATTATTCTTTTGCAAATTTTCATAGTTGTAATGAATATTCGGCCCAACATATTTTACCAATTCTTTCGGTGGTTTTAAGTTACCATAACTATCAAAATATTCTATATAATTATTTAATTTTCCGTAGGCTACCCAATGAGTTCCAGAGTTTTTAGAAATGTCAAGATTAATGACTCCGCATTCAGCTGCATAAGGTTTAATTGGTAATTCATCTCTCATATATACACCTCGGAAAAAGGGGATATCACACGAGTGCTTCATAATATCAATATTAGTTAAAGCTCTTTTAGGTAGCCTGCAATTTAGTTTTTTTTCTTGCTAACGTGAATCACTAGCCCATCCTTGTGAGGCTTCAAATGTAGTCCTTTACCAATACACACTGCTTCTATTTGTTGATTATGCCTTTCCAATTCTAACAATCGTTTTTTAGCCATTTTGTATTCATTTATAGCTTTTGCGATTCCAGCAGCACCCCCTGCCAAACTACCAGCAGCTGATAAACCTGCGAATATGGGCACCAAAGGAAGAAATCCGCCTGTTTTTGGTATAGGTATAATTCTTGGAATTTTTATCACCGAATTTGATGCTAAATTTTGAGCAGTTGCATATGCCAAATTCATCAAAGCCTTTTTACATTTAGGCTTAATATTTTTAAGATGTTTTTTTGTGCTTGAAACAATGTTCTTAAAGGATTTCGCTAAACTTGTTTTTGATGCTACATCGGAATAACTTGATGATCCTTTATTACATGAATTACTCAGAGATTTCGTGAATCGCTTTCTTTTCATTTTATTAAAATTTAAAATAATAATTATGATCAACTTTACTGCTTCAAGATTCAAAATGAAATGAAAGAAGAATTATCATAAATGCCTTATATATGACATACTGTTTTGATCAAAAGCAAAATCTGATATCTACAATACATTTGTTTTATTTATCCAACTGTTCTCAGTAGTAGGAAGGCCTAACCATTTGACATATACAAAGTTTCCTTTTCTTTTTAAAACTCTTTCTACTAAATATACATCATGATGTTTTGTTTTTTGAAGTTCTTGATGATAAAATGCTCCAAGTATAGGTCGATGTTTGGAATCCTCTATTAAATAAGTTGTAGGATTAGTTTCTTGTACTTTAATTATTTTAAATATTTCTGTTGACCAGTTAGGTGTATAACTTTTATCAAAGCAAGCTTTGTACTTGCTTATCCTGACATAATCGCCAACTAAAAACTTTTTATTATTTACATTTTTTTTAGATAGCGCCAAGTTATGGTATCTTTGCATTATTATTGCTTTATTATCGTGATTAATTTTTCTTGGAGGCTGACCGGTTGTTCTGTGCACACTGTTATTGTAGTCATTTACCGTTTTATCAAGTATTCCATTATTCCATTTGTAATTTCCATTTATGTAAAAAAATTTATACAACTTACTCTTCAAAGTTCTGATGAATCTTTCTACTATTGAAGCTTTTTTAGTAGAGTAAGTGGAATAATGATTAATATTGAATTTATTCATAATATTTTTGAATTGGTTATTATAAAATTCTTTTCCCAGGTCAGTCTGTAAGTTTTTCGGAATACGACCATTTTGTAATATTCTGTTAAAGGCTTTAGATACAAGCTCTTTGTTTTTAAGCTTTAGCCCAATAGCCCATGCAAATTTTGTAAAACAGTCAATGACAACCAATATGTATTTATTCCCGCCATTGACTTTCGACATTGCCTGCATGTCTATTAAATCTGCTTGCCAAAGATCGTCTATGTCCTTGAGTAATACACTTCTTCTTGGATAATTTATTCTAGCGTTTTTACAGATTTCGTTTACGACATCTGCTTTGCTCATAATGCTTGTTTAATTTTGCTCCAAGATCATTCAAACTAATACTTTTTTCAAGATTGTTAATTCTGTTGGTTAAAATGCTAATTGATTTGTTCACACTCACAATTTGTTTTAAAATATTTTCTTTAAATTGATCTATATGGTGGTCTTCCTCAATCCCACAAGATGATTCTCTGGATGCTGTCGATATAATATTTATATTGATTTTATTTATATTTTTATTTACGTATGGACTACTGCTAATCTGATTTTTGGATTTATCAACACTCATCATAGATGCTCTTATGTAACTGATTGTGAAAAAGCATTATTAAACCTTTTATTCTTTTATAATACCAGCTTCTTTCAATTCTTCAATTATTGACAATATTTCGTTATCATGATTCGTATTTCCAGCGCCTTTGGAGGCAATTAATAGTTTAAGCCTTTCAATCAATTCATTGGGATCATCCCAAAAAATGAAATCAGTATTTTTTTTATATTTTTTATATTTCGGTATAAAACCCCCGCTTTTGGTTTTATTTTTAGCATTATTTTGTTCAGAAAACAATGGTTTGATAATTTTTCGATATTTTTCACCTTTGTCACCTTTTAATTGATTGTTTGGGTTAAAATTTCGTCTATGAGCGTTCGTGTAATGAAGAATATCTTTGTACGTTATTTTATCCTTTTCGCTCACAATTTGCAAATTAGGTTTCTTACATAAAAGAAGTTCTTTTAAGCCCGGAGTTAGTTCGTAGTGTCTGCTACCGATGCTTATAATATAGTTTTTATTATTCTGTACGGCATTGTTTGTAGAAGAAAATTTAGTTAAATAAAGAGGCCCAGTCACATAGCCTTTTTTGTCTAGTCCGTACACATTAATACTTATATCTGGATTGTTACTTTCAAATAATCTTATATCTGCAAATGTGGGTGGAAATGACATGCCTTTTATATTTAAGACGGAAGTATAATGTGGATATGACTTTACTCTGCACACATTATATTTCGCAGGAAATAGTGCGGCAACTATAGACCACAGAAAGCAATGGTTGTCAGTATTCTGAATATTGATACAGCTTTTCGAATTTTTGATAGACGGCGGTAGTTCTATGTACGTACCACCTCTCAAAGGACGATATTTATTTATATTTATATCTAAATGACTAATTCTCAGGATACTCCAACCAGATTCACATTGTTCAAATTCTAATAATTTGGTTTTTATGTTTTCTGTCAAATTCAATATTATTTCATTTAAATCAGTAGACTGATAAACAATCATATATTTTGTGTTAAAAGACTTAACTTGCTGTTCATTAGATTTTGGTAAAGTAAAGTATACAAATAGTTCAAAGCTTAATTTAATGCAATTATGCTTCTTTAACGACATGCCAATTAATTGTATAAGATTTTTTTTGCCATCACTTATAAATGTTTCCGGCAAGAAATACTCGATTTCCTGAGAAGGGTTTAAACGATAAGTAATTATTCGCTTTTTAAATGCAGTAGCAACAATGTCAATATTGTCAAAATCAGTCTTTATTAAACAATTTGATTTATGTAAATTTGTTTTCAAATGATGTCTGTATTCACTTTTTAATATTACAATTCGACATTTTTCACATTCCATGACTTTATTACTTTCATCAATTACTTGATTACTTTCATCGATTACTTTATTACTTTCATCGATTACATTATAACTTTCATCGATTACATTATAGCCTTCATTTGTAGATGATGTGACTGGAGTGGGGAAAACTGTGAAAGGAATGAAAAATATATTACAATTCGACATTTTTCACATTCCATGACTTTATTACTTTCATATATTACTTGATTACTTTCATTGATTACTTTATTACTTTCATCGATTACATTATTACTTTCATCGATTACATCATTACTTTCATCGATTACTTGATTACTTTCATCGATTACTTTATTACTTTCATTGATTACTTTATAACTTTCATCGTTTACATTATTACTTTCATCGATTACATCATTACTTTCATCGATTACTTGATTACTTTCATCGATTACTTTATTACTTTCATCGATTACATTATTACTTTCATCGAATACTTGATTACTTTCATCGATTACATTATTACTTTCATCGATTACATCATTACTTTCATCGATTACTTGATTACTTTCATCGATTACTTTATTACTTTCATCGATTACATTATAACTTTCATCGATTACTTGATTACTTTCATCGATTACTTTATTACTTTCATCGATTACATTATAACTTTCATCGATTACTTGATTACTTTCATCGATAACTTTATTACTTTCATCGATTACATTATTACTTTCATCGAATACTTTATTACTTTCATCGATTACATTATTACTTTCATCGATTACATCATTACTTTCATCGATTACTTGTTTACTTTCATCGATTACTTTATTACTTTCATCGATTACATTATTAGTTTCATCGAATACTTTATTACTTTCATCGATTACATTATTACTTTCATCGATTACATCATTACTTTCATCGATTACTTGTTTACTTTCATCGATTACTTTATTACTTTCATCGATTACATTATAACTTTCATCGATTACTTGATTACTTTCATCGATTACTTTATTACTTTCATCGATTACTTTATTACTTTCATCGATTACATTATTACTTTCATCGAATACTTTATTACTTTTATCGATTACATTATTATTTTCATCGAATACTTTATTACTTTCATCGATTACATTATTACTTTCATCGATTACATCATTACTTTCATCGATTACTTGTTTACTTTCATCGATTACTTTATTACTTTCATCGATTACATTATAACTTTCATTGATTACTTGATTACTTTCATCGATTACTTGTTTACTTTCATCGATTACTTTATTACTTTCATCGATTACATTATAACTTTCATCGATTAGGTACTTGATTACTTTCATCGATTACTTTATTACTTTCATCGATTACATTATAACTTTCATCGATTACATTATAGCCTTCATTTGTAGATGATGTGACTGGAATGGGGGGAAAACTGTGAAAGGAATGAAAAATAATGTAGTTATATAGTAACCAAACATTTTATTTTAACTAAAAGTAATGAAAGTAAATTCTTAGGAAATATAAATGGTTATACTTAGTGTAAATATATGTAAATGCAACATTCCTAAAAATACATGATTATAATTTATGAATAAGTAATTAGAAAAGATTAAAAATGCAATTCTTCTAGAAATATAATTATGATTATAATTATGAATAAGTAAAATATTAATTCATTGATAATTATATCCGCTTAGCATATCCGGTCGACAATGCTTAAACTCATGACGTGTGGCCTTTATAAACTGAGTGAGGTGTGCCCAGGCCTCCGAGTCAGTATTAGTTTTGTTTTTAATTGTAATTACTGCATGCCGCCATCTATTCATAGGCTGAACATGCTTTATTTCATTGATTTTATAAACCTTTAGCTCAATAAAATGTGAACCTTCTTTATCCGCATCCGTTTGCCTGGCAACACCTTGAGGCATCCGCTTGGTAAAATAGGAACAAATTGTCGGAGGCTTTTTACCCGATTTAGGGACGTCGATGAGTTCGTCGTCGCTGTCAGTTCCGAATAAGTCACTTGCAGCAGCATACTTTCTAGAAGATTCGGGGACCGCAACACTCTTCAATTTCTTTGATGAGGATGGCGATGAGTGATTCGCTGTTTTCTCACGCCTCGGGTCTCGATCTTGAAAAACAATAAATTTATATCATTAGAAGATCATCTTCGTTGAACATAGTGAACATCGTGCACTGCTTAGTTTGTCGTCTCGATGCTTCAATAAATTTCTTAAGATGATACCATGCCTCTGTATCGCAGTTTGTTCTATTTTTTATTGCTATTTGTGGTTGTGGTCGCTTATTCAACGCATTTGATTTGTTTGTGTCATACACTTTCAAGTCAAAGTAATAATTTCCAAGCTTATATTTACGTATCTGTCGACTATAAGCTTTATGATATTTTATAGTGAAGTATGAAAACATGTTATTACCGTGTTTTGAAGATTTTGTTTTGATTGCTCCGCCGTTGTCATCATCATCTTCGCTATCCGTGCCGAATAGTTCGTAGCTTGAATATTTGGATGGCGCGGCAGGAGCGATGGTTTGGTGTTTCCGCTTTTTAGAGGTGAGCTGGTGCTGTACAGAGTGCTGCTTTTTTGAACTTGTTGCACCGTTGCCGGTCTTGCTAGCTCCTCCGTTATCACCACGATGCGAACTCACTATGGGAGGTTGCACCATGTTCACTCCTTCTTCTTCGGAGGACTCTGAAAGAGTGTTCTGTCGTGACCTGTAAATAGATAATAAGTTAATTAAGCGAATGCCTTATAAAAGTGAATACACGAAACAGTTGAATAGATGAATTAGATAAATGGTTGAAAACACTTACATTTTTTTTCCGGTTCCCTTCTTATTTGCTTGCGTGTTGGCGAGACAACTGTTGCTGCTTGTACTGTGTAACATTTTCGGCTGTCATCCCGGCTTAAATACACATAGGTCACGTGGATGATTTTCCATATTTGTAAAAGTCGGTATGCATAAAATGCATTGTAAACTTTTGCACACATACAAATAGTGCATAGTCGAGAAATTGTCCAGATTGGAGATGTGTTTATCTTATATCAAAGCCTCTTAAGCAGGGGGGGCCAATTCTGCTAACGTTAAGTCATAATCGTGTCCCAATCGTCTTTCAATTGTAGTTCAATTGTATTGCTTTTTTACACACTAGTTACAAGAAATGTGTACTTTTTTCACCATACTACTGATGGTCACACCACACACTAAATTTACATCACATCATATTGTCATAATTCTTGTAACTAGTGTTAAAAAAAAACCACTACAATTGAACTACAATTGAAACACGATTGAGACACGATTATGAGTTAATATTAGCAGGCTTAGTAACCCTTAAACCTATGTTTCATGTACCTACGTAGTTGCATCGTTCCAGCAGAGCGTCACCATTTCAACTATAAAGCCTATCATACAGCGGCATGGTTTGCTATAAAATATATAAATCAACCATTAACATAGTACTTATCATAACTTAATATCTTTATCCGACTGCGCTAAAAGAAGGATTATTTTGCAACGTGACCAACCTATAGGTACTCAAGTATAAATTCCAATATATTTCTAGTGTATGTGTGGAAAGTTCACCATATTGTCATCGTTTAATATAGCGGAACATATTATTGAATATTATAGCTACCTCTGTGACAAGGACTTTAGGATTCATGTAAAGCTATGGCACACACAGGCAAAACTGCATTGTCAGAAGAAATCCCTTTTTTTTAGATTTGTAGTTTATTGCTCTATTTTGCACCTTAATAACAATAAACAATCAATCGGATTATTATATAAAATCGCGTTAAAAACCAATGTAAATCACAATTTTAGTGCTCTTTATTGTGTGTATACGGTTCCGTCTGATTTTCTATCGACATTATAAAATGGCAGAAAGTTCCCAATTACTTTGTAACATTAATTTTATTGTTTGTTTGTTATATTTATTTATTCGACTTTTCAAGCATTTCATTGCTCATTTGGCAGGTACTTACCTAATTAATGATTGTTATGTAAATCTAGATAGATTATACCTAACACATCAGTTTTTTTTCCTTTCGACCTTTATCAAGGATTATTTTTTTTCAGGAATCCCGTGATATAACATATGACGATTACTCTCCAATTCCAGCTGATCAGTTATTACGACAAAATGTACTGAACTACCTCGAGCGAGAACAGTCGTATGAAATAGACGAACAACCTAATGGTACCGCCCGCAACACCAACGATAATAAATCTAGAAAACGATGTGCAGACAGTATTTTATATTCGTATATTAAAAAGCCAAGCAGGGGTCCACAATCTAAAATAATAAAGCTGCAGATATATGACGCGGATGAATTAAAGAAAAGTGAGATGGAATGTAATTGTAAAGCTACTGTTTGCGCACAGCATGTAGTTGACTATATATTTTCTGACGAAGTGTATAAGTGTGCTAAAGATTTACTAAGTAAAATGCATAGAAAACTAGTTTAGTTTATATTTTTATGTGTACAAATAAAGTACCTATGTATCTTACATATACATTGTTTTTTATTTATTGAGCTCTAAACCCTATAATCAGAAATATACACAAGTAAAGTATGTATTCAAGTACTGTATTCGTATCAGATATATTAATAAATGAATGTAGTATTCAGTACATAAAAATTGTAGAAAAGTTTATTTTCTAATAATCATGAAGCTATTACTTAATTGGTGATTACTTTAAAACTTGAATATTTGAAAAGATGAATCAATGAATAAATGAATGGTGAAAATTGGGGTACCTGGATATCTCTTGATCCAGGTACCCCAATTTTAACCTACTAAAGCGCGCGGTAAGCGAGCCTGCCGCAAGCTAAAGTGCGTCTACAGAGCACGACATTAAATCCATATTTGACTGCTCATACATTGGTTGGGTGGGAGCGGTGCGGTATAAGTGGGCTATGACCTTTAGAGTGCGCTAGATATGTTTGCGCGCGGCTGAAATCGAATACTAATCTTTTATGAAAACCTTAGAACAAAAAAATGTACTGTAGGTAGCTAGCGCTATACACGCCCCAGTCGGCAGTCGCGCGCAGAGTTATCTGACACGGGCTCTACGATATTTTTTTGAGTGGGTCAAGGGGTTCTACGATAAATTTTGTGTGGGTCAAGCAATCATTTATTACCGTGTCTCCTGCCGTAAGAAAAACACACACAACTTGAAATTAAAAAAAATACAGTCTAATCGACTATTATACAGGGTGTCCCAAAGTTATGAGACATGAATGGAAAGACAGTACATATGAACAAACAATTCGTGTTATGAAATCGTCAAATTCTAGCCCCGTCAACATTTGACAGTGAAAAATAATTCTCAAAGTTACTAATAATAATAAAAGCCATAATTCTATGAACGAAGGAATTTTCATTTATTTGCCAGTTTCTATCTGGTTTCTATTCATTCACAAACATTATTATGTAAGTATAATCAATTTTCTCGCTCACAAACCTATTAAGAAACGCATTCTGAAGGAACAATGCTCCATTGCAAACATTGCTTGACAAAATGTCAATTTAAAGACAAAAAGGCCGGCCGAGAATGACTGCTGTATGACATTAAAATTTGTAGTTTATGGAGGGAAGGGTATTTTAATTTTCAACTCGAATATTGTATTTTGTAGTTCTTAATGTATGTAATCTATACTAATATTATAAATGTGAAAGTGTGTTTGTTTGTTTGTTTGTTTGTTTGTTTGTTTGTTTGTTTGTCCGTCTTTCACGTCAAAACGGAGCAACGGATCGACTCGATTTTTGGTATGGGGATAGTTTGGGAGCTGGAGAGTAATATAGGCTACTTTTTATTCCGGAAAATTATAAAATAAAAATGATTATTTTGTTTAGAAAATCGATAAACTGTCGTACTATACAAAACTGTCATTTCTTCCATAGCCGCTTCCAAAGAGGTATGTCAAAGAGTATTGTCATCACTGACGTTTTAGCCGCTTTGGATTACCTACTTTTTAATAAGTGACATTTCTTGCAGGCAGTGTATAAAACTTCTTCGCGATCATTTATTTTCGTCTGTCTATCTATAATAGATGTTGGTGATACGAAGTTTACCGGGTCCACTATAATTTCTGGCAAAACAACGTTTGCCGGGTCAGCTAGTGTAGGTATATTGTAGTTGGCAGACATCAAGCTCTGTATATTATTTTGGAAGCGTTTCAATGGGGAGAAACTCGCAAAGCTTTTTGAAGATGACACCATCGTCAACTGTGTCTCATTTACTTCTCAATTTAAATTTAGATAGATAGAAGACTTTTTTAAGATATTTGAAAAGTTTTTTTAAGATATCCTACTAATATTATAAATGTGAAAGTTTGGATGTTTGGATGTTTGGATGTTTGGATGTTTGGATGTTTGTTACTCAATCACGCCAAAACGGCTGAACGGATTTGGCTGAAATTTGGAACACAGATGCTTTGTAGCCTGGAGAGGAACATAGGCTACTTTTTATCCCAGAAACATAACAAATTCCCGCGGGATAACGTCGTGTAGTCCACGCGGGCGAAGCTGCGGGCGGAAAGCTAGTTATTAATAAAATGTTTTAGTTTTAAGTCTATTTTCGAACTTAAAAGAGTAATAAATGTGTACGAAAATGACAATTACAGGAAAAAAGTTATTCAATTCCGAATGTCTAAAGAGCATTTCAAACATTTGAGGTTAACATCCATTTTTATTCGTTTATTTTAGATTAATTTGATCTAAACCTTTTAAGGCACAAAACATGTGGTATTATAGATCAGAATCGGATAGATTATTTAAAAAAAAAACAAAAAGTTTCACAAATTCTACACATTTAACACCTGATGTGACAAATAAAGGATAGTCGATTATGCGCCCTCTGTCGTAATAAAAAGTTAGTTTTCCTCCCCATTACTCACACTGAGAAGCGAGTATAAGTGCCCTTACACACGACGTTTTTCGCGCGTTTGTATCGATACCAACGCCAGTCGAACGCGTATCAAATACGCGCGTCGTCAGCGCATAAAAAACGTCGTGTGTAAGGGCCCTAATAGCATCTACACACGTTCCTATCCGACCGCCGATTTGGTCTGCTCCCAGACCAAAGCGGAACGTGTGTAGCGCAGATTTGGTCGGAACAGACCAAATCGGAACGTGTGTAGCGCAGATTTGGTCTGGGAGCAGACCAAATCGGCTGTCGGATCGGAACGTGTACAGGGGGGGCTCACTCCGCAATTCAATCGACCACGCGCTGTCTACCGCGAGGTAGAGAATAGGCGGGTGTCACGCGCGCTCACGTGTCTTATCTATGCTCAGTTGTGCATGCGACGCCCCGCGAGAAAGAAGTTACTTATTTTACTTTCGCCACACTTTCGCGCCAAAACACACGTGTGTTACCTTATGGTTTTACCCATAGCAAAATCCGTAATATTAAATATTATTGTGCGGCCTTCGGTTGTCTTAACAACGACAGAAAGACACCGGATTTAAAATTTCATCATCTTCCTAAAAAACCTGAAAGGTACCTAAGTTTTTGTGTGACTATACTGTCTTATTCTAAGTATCTATAATACTTAATGATCCGAATATTTGATTTAAAGACCCCCGACCCACCTTAGCATAGGTAATTACGAAAAAAAATAAAAATTTACAAAGTGATTCTCGCTTTTATACCTACATAGCTAGATTAGGTACCTACGAATAATTATTATTAGGGAAAAAGAATCAATAGGAAGTAGCTGTAGCACTTTTAAAATAGGTACCTAACTACCTACCTACCAAATTACAAAATATCTACCTACCTACTTTCTGTCTTAGAATAATAGAATAACTGTAAATGCTCTAATAACCACTGAGCTACTGAGTCGTCACGGCCTGGCCACGAAAATGCGCGGCGGCCGGCGGCGGCGGCGACACGGCGACGAGCGAATTGCGCAATCATTGCGCGCTCGCAACAGAAGTCTAATCAAATAAGTCAATGAGACGCACCAACGGATGCGCAATTCACTCGTCGCCGTCGCCGCCACGCATATTCGTGGCCAGGCCGTTAGAGTATTCGCCCGGACAGTGAAAGGTCGTGGGTTCGAGTCCCATCGGAGCTAGTTGTGAGACGGGTCGACTTTTTAGCGACTCCGTAGCCGAGTGGTTAGAGCATTCGCCCGGACAGTGAAAGGTCGTGGGTTCGAGCCCCATCGGAGCTAGTTGTGATGTGAGAAGGGACGACTTTTTCTCATACCTACTTCATTCTCAATTTTTTCAGTAATAAAAATTGACAATTCAATCAAATTCGAATGCAAAGAAGTAAAAATAAAAAATCTAAATCTAAATCTAAATTTGTTGTTCCTTTTACCACTTACCTGCTTACTTCGTCGTTACTTTGCAGTCGAGTCGACCGGCGACCCTACGCGGCAACCAAGACAACCCAAAACCAATTTGGCTTAAGCGTTTCAGAGTAATAGAAGCGTATTACGTACAGCTACGGTTCAATTTCGCTTGTAATGAACGGTAAATTAGTTAGGCAGGCGTGCGGGTGCAAATTATTTTAGACCTAATTGTCGCGTGGACAAGATTGATAATTTATTGTAACTGTTTCGGAAGTGAGCCTTCTGCTACAAATATTATTCTGTGACGTGTATAGACACTATTAGACTTAGAATTCTGAATCGGGTATCGTTTTAAACTTCTCGAAAATGGGCTCGCGACAAAAATAAAACCGTCAGTCAAACTGGACGTGGGTGAAACCACATGCGGGCTCTAGTCTTTGCTAAAAGTCCTTAACACTGACAAACCAAAAAAGTATTTAACCTTGTTAAGGACATACCAACAAGTTAACTCATTTTACAGAACACAGTATTAAAAAATAAAATTTTTTTACTCAATTCATTCTCGCAAAGAAAAAAACAGAAAAAATAAAGCTAGCCACTCAATCGATCACTCTGACATATTTACGTCTTATAAGTTCCCCGATCAAATACGTAAACTTAATTAACAAAATACACCTTGTTACCACACAATTAAAGTCCAAATTAGCTTATCAGAAATTCCTATAAACCTACAAAAGTGCACGGGAAAAACTTTACAATTCAATACTTATTTCAAAGGTTTAAGGTCGATTTTTGCTTGTAAAAGTAGGTTTTTTTTTTCTCGTTTCGAGCCATTTATTTCATGATGCCTGTGGAACTAAATGGGACATGTCAGGGACACGTTTCAACATGCAATCGTTTTAATGTCGGATTTAAAATGTTTTAGAATCTGATACAAATTGGTCGTAAGCAATTTTTAGCTACTGAACAAGTATTTAATTAAGTTTTTTTTGTAAATAAAGCATAGCATTTTTATGAAAAGCTTTTTTGCTGTCTGTACACTCGACAGCACATCAAGTTAAACAGTTGAACTGACATAACAGCTTTTATTTCGTAGGGCTTAAAGGCGGTCTCTAGGGCAACATGTATAGTTTGATGTGCCGCCGTGTGTCTTTTAATAAGCACTAGCCTTCCGCACAACGTTATCCCGCGGGAATGTGACATTTTTCTGGGATAAAAAGAAGCATAATGTCACTCGCCAGCTCCTAAACTATCCCCATACCAAAAATTACGTCGATCCGTTGCTCCGTTTTGACGAGAAAGGCGGACAAACAAATAATCAAACACACTTTCACATTTATAATATTAGTATGGATTCCTACCCTACCGGAACGCGAACCACGCGGGTAAAACCACAGACAACCAATATTATGTTTCACGGCTTCATTCTCTGCGATTTTGTTAACAAATGTAGTTGCGCCCCCAAGCGACAGCCTTGCACGGTAGTTTAAAGTTTTTTTTTTTTTTGTATTGGCAACACTGATTTCCCGCCAATTTATACATTCCTCTACTCTGTGGTCCCTAACTTACCTGTTTGGTTACCTGTCACATTCGAATCATTCAGCGTTTCCGTGCTCAAGCCTTCGCACGTCTACTCTACTCGCTGCGAGATACTTTGAACATTGGGGAAGAAAAGGAAACACCATGAAGACAGTGAAGAAGAAAACGTCGTTGTGCTGTACCAGTGCATTACTGAAGTGATCCCAGGTCAGATACTATTATGTTATTGGGCTACTAAGCCACTGAAATTTGCTTGAGGAGCAAGAAAGATACTCGTTCTAAAAAGAACTACTTATGTATTTCCGGATGGTTGCAATTATTGGTCACTAAGTGATGCGTTACTGTCATACCCAGGACAGATAGGTACTGTCACGTCATTGAGCTACTTAGCCACTTAATTTGCTCACCGAGCAAGAAAATTACTAAAGAACTATGTGTTCCCGGGTTGCTGCAATTGCTAAGTGATGCGTTACTGTCATACCCAGGACAGATACCGTCACGTTATTGGGCTACTTAGCCACTGTATTTGCTTGACGAGCAAGCAAAGTACTCGTTCTTAAAAGAACTATGTTATCCCGGATGGCTGCAATTACTAAGTGATGCGTTACTGTCATACCCAGGACAGATACCGTCACGTTATTGGGCTACTTAGTCACTGTTTGCAACCCAGTTCAGTTGCTATATATTCGTATTCGAGAAGTCGAATCGGCGTCGCAGCTCTCGGGATTGTCACCGGTATCGCCGTACCCACTTCCGGCCGCAGCATCGCCACATCAGGACGAGGCAGCACCAACGGCCACAAAACAAGGGTTAGCATCAGTTGTCTCGACTGTTCACTGCTCTTCAGCCGAGGGAAAAAACCGTATGTATCAATATAAAGCTGAAGGTCAAGGATAGACTTTTTAAAGATTAAATAGTTCCAAACTATTGTGACCTTTTAGCAGCTCCTACCCTCAATCCCGATGCAAAAGCCGCTGTTTCAAAGCTGCTTGTCGAAGAGAAACTACAATATTGCTAAAGAAAAGCAGATTGGGATAGCTTTAAAAAAAAAAAACCTGGCCATAGCCATGGAATCTATATTTATCTTTATTCTATTTGCCCTCGTGGTCAAGTGGGGTATGCATCAGTTTTCAGGGTGCCACTATGCGTGAAGTACCGGGTTCGATATCGGGCGAATACCATCTCCGATGCTGCAAGAGGTCACCCAGCGCCTGACGCACCCGCCAGTCACATCAAGACGTCGACATCACGCGCCGCTATCCAGCATCCAGAACTTACCGGTAGTAGACCACGAGGTAATACTTAAGTCGCCTGCATTATTTTACTAATGCATGGTTGGACATTAGTACATTACCGATGACCCTATAATATCATTGTAGATAAAAAAGGCAGAAAAATACTATGCAAATTTATTGCTCATTGCAATTATAGTTCCAGTGTTTAACCTATGAACTAACTTAACCTTGTATACGAAAACGTTTTTGAAAAAAAATGTAACCGCCTTCAAAACGGATCTTCAAACAAAAATTAACAAACACTAAAAAACGAAAAAAATAATAAGATTTTTTAATTTAAAGGACGATGATACGTGACTTTTTCTAATTTATCTTGGTACTTACTGGACTGTTTGAAGTCGGTGCCATCTTATACGTATTGAGGTAATTACGTCCTACACCTCACGCTTGGAACCGGGTTTTTTTTTATATGTTAGTTATTTCACTTAGTATATTTCGTTCTTATTCTTTTTGGCTTGGCACCGACTTCAAACAGTCCAGTAAGTACCAAGATAAATTAGAAAAAGTCACGTATCATCGTCCTTTAAATTAAAAAATCTTATTATTTTTTTCGTTTTTTAGTGTTTGTTAGTTTTTGTTTGAAGATCCGTTTTGAAGGCGGTTACATTTTTTTTCAAAAACGTTTTATTTTTCGATTTTTAGTGAAGTAGCTTAAGAAACTACATGGTGATTATGATACTGACAGCTACTTAGATAACTTGAAGGAACACAACTGAAGGTCCATTCGTGCATATGGTATTTATAAAACATCATAATATAACTCCTAACTGTTGAGGAGTTTCACCTCTCATCAGCAGCTCACCCTAATAAACTGAAAGAATATAACTATTGGCCCATACGTACGATTAATACTTAAAGAAAGATTCTCCAGCTCCTAACCGTTAAGGAGTTGTAGCTTCCATCACCAGCTCATCACTATGAGATGATGACTACCAGATGCAAACACTTGACTAACTTCAACAATAAATGGAACGCATAAGACTTGCCTATATTTGAGAATTTCTCTCAATTTTCCTGGAATTTGATCCCCTGGTCCTGACTTGGTGAAAGTAAGATCAGGTCAGAAGTACTTACCAAGTTTCGAAAAAAAAAATATTTTGAAAATGATCCCCAATTTGATGAAACTATGAAATCGTCCATATACCCAAATAAAGTCTGAATACACATTATTCAGGATAACTCCTGAACTTCTGGCCAGTTCTTGATAAAATTTGAATGGGACCACACGAGAAGCATCACCTTTTAAATAAAAAAAGAATTATCTAAATCGGTTCATTAACTAAAAAGTTCTGAGGTAACACACATAAAAAATAAAAAAAAAATAAAAAAAAAAATATACAGTCGAATTGATAACCTCCTCCATTTTTTGAAGTCGGTTAAAAATTATGTTCAATCTAGATAAATAAATATAAGTAAAAAAGGAAAACAATATCATTTTAAAATGTCACTTTGGGTTACTTAGTACAGAAACCAAATAGTGATAATCGCTTTATACTTAATCTCGGGCAACTAGGACTACCGCGTGACATACTCTAAGTAATTACTAAAAACTGTAACATGACGTCTAGTTAAAGACCTCAAAGACGCTTACATGTTTATTCTAATACATAACTCGCATTGAATAAGTACCTTTAACTTCGTTAAAAATACAATTTTTTATGAATTTCAAATTCTTCATGAATTCAATCACCTAGTTCCTTTAGTCACTATACAGTTCCGTTTGTCTATACTTAAATAATAAAATAAATTATATATTTTTTGAGATTTCGTGAACTACCACCAGTAATATATTAAAACGACATAAGTATACCTAATTAATCCTTTTGACACTGGTTGCCTTCATGACACGTTTAGTTCACCAAGGATATACTAACTTCTCACTAACTTTTCTACTAAACAAATAGACAAAAGTGGTTTAGTATAACATAGAAAAAAGAAAATGTAAATTTCTTGCGATTTATTTTAAAAAGTATTAGGTTTTTTGGGATTATTTTACGTTTATTTTTGGGAAGTTCAATAAATGTAAATTGCAAGACTTCACAAAGTTCCTCGGGCTTATAGTGTTTACTCTTGGCCTGCCTGCCACCTATTATTCCTGGCTTGAATATTTTAAATGTTTGTGTATTATTAATTATCCTAATTATGAACAAAACATACTTATCCCAAAGATCGTAGCCGATAAACGTTCCCGTCTTAGACTCTACCGCTCCTCAGTAGAAGCAACCCCAGCCAGTTAGTCTGGCTAGGATTCATTTTGCAATAACCAGAGTCTTGTCCATTTGAAAGAAAATAAAGCTTCATTGCACATTAGTTCACTCACGTTAATAACCAAAGTTACGATTGCTATAAGTATTATATTACGCATACCTATGTGTAAAACAAAACAGCTATAAATATTTTATAATAATATTTTTTGGAAATATAATTGTTCGCATCTTACAAACACAAAACATGAAAGTGAAGCTGTCTTACTTATGAGCGAAAAGTTCGGCAATAGAGAATAACTACTAAATGACAACTTGGACATTTCTGAATAATAAGATTGCAAGCCATTGTAACCAAAATTTTCTACTTAAATAACTTGAAAACCGGTCCAGAAGCACAGGCAGTCGACGCTTACATAATATCCTGTAAAAATACTAGTTCCATTCTCATGCTCGCGTCATGAATTATAACAATTGAATTTTATTGTTTGCATTAGAAATGTGTGCATGTTTCAGAGTTTAAATGTATATTATATAAACATATTGATATTATATACTTAGATGTAATAAATAAAAATAAAAATAATCCTATTTTAAGCATTAGTGCCATTTTCATGAAATTATTATATTATTAGACATTTTCAAATCTTGGAAGACATTGTGATTGTCTCATGTTGGACGACACTGCCGTGGTGCCATTGGTTAGAAAATTATACATTTCTGATAATATACGTATTTTGAACGAAATATTTACTTTTTAGAATCTCTTTTCACATGAACACACATCTTACAAGTTATCAGGCAAGCATTACTCCAAGAACTATAGATATTATTTAAGCCACTTTGTCACGAAACATATATAAACAATACGATAGACGTATCAAAGCCTGGTTAGCCTATGACATCAAATATAGTAAATATATGGTCAAAACTAACAAAATATTTATTTTGAACACACAGTTTTGTCAATCAATTCAAATATGGTACAATAATTTTAAATCTAATCTAATATTATTATACTCAATTTTAATGATAAATAATACTTATGATGATCAGATCACTGAATCGAGCTATTTATGAAAGGAATATTCAGATAGACCCACAAGGCCTAAGTACCTACAAACTTAACTGAGATACTAAATACATTACTTAACTATTTGGCACAAAAGGTTCCAAATGAAGATCTAGATCTTGGAAGTCAAAAAATATAATATTAAACTTTCTGTCAATAAAGGTCGTTAACTCTGATGGCTTTGTTTACTGCTCATTACAAGCAATCATTTCTTTGTGGAAGAATAAATAATCTATACCATAGCACAAACAGAAATTGTAATACAAATCCAGACCTAATTCATTCCAACCATGATAAAAAGACCTTTTTATAACACACTCTGATTTCTGTCAAGCAAAGTGCATTGAGGAATATTTAAATAAAACACCAGTTACACTATTTTTATTCGTTACAAACAATGTTGAAAACGTCCTCATTTATAGGAAAATTCACAAGCAAACAATAGTACCTACCTGAC
This sequence comes from Crambus lathoniellus, assembly GCA_949710035.1. Classification (NCBI taxonomy): domain Eukaryota; kingdom Metazoa; phylum Arthropoda; class Insecta; order Lepidoptera; family Crambidae; genus Crambus; species Crambus lathoniellus. The sequence continues at coordinate 13,515,554 of OX453324.1, read as the reverse complement.
TAAAAAAAAAAAATAGTCTTCCTGTATTTACTGCACATCTGCACTGCACATAGCAAACGCCATGCGGCGACTTCCACTACCAGCAGGGCTGGTGTTAATATTAATTTAAGTGATAGGAATGCCGCTCCATGCTGGATGGAGCGAACCTTCATCCGCTTTTTCGCCTATGTTTACAATAGAGTAATTATCTAAAGCACTGATCAATTTGGTAGATCAGTATTGTTTTTATTTGATTTGTGAATTATTCTGTAAGAAAAATACAATAATTTAAGATAATAATGTAGTACCCACGTTGATGATTAAAAACCAAAGATCATAAGAAACTTGATGTTATGACAATATTTTCTTAAAACAATGTCATTACATACTTATCTTTTTACAAATTTTTATCACTTTCTCTAAACATCCTACATTTGTTAACAAAATCGCAGAGAATGAAGCCGTGAAACATAATTGAATATCAAACGAACTTACCAAGTGAAGTTCGATCACAATTATGTGAACGGCTTCATTCGACGCGATTTATATACACCCTCCCTATTCTATAATTAATAATATCAAGTATTTATTACTTACCCTTCCCTCTATATGATAAAAATCTATAAAAAGTGCTTTAAACATAATGATTCGAATGTGACAGGTAACCAAACAGGTAAGTTAGGGACCACAGAGTAGAGGAATGTATAAATTGGCGGGAAATCAGTGTTGCCAATACAAAAAAAAAAAAAAACTTTAAACTACCGTGCAAGGCTGTCGCTTGGGGGCGCAACTACATTTGTTAACAAAATCGCGTCGAATGAAGCCGTTCACATAATTGTGATCGAACTTCACTTGGTAAGTTCGTTTGATATTCAATAATTTCATATAAGTAGAGCAACGGTTTAGTCGACTAAATGACCAATTCGCGAAATGACTACATAGTGAGCAATTGACCGATTCTCTAAATATGCAATTCTACTAACGACCAATTCGCAAAGTCACATTTTTTTATTAATTTATTAAAACGCAATGTAAAAAATAACGAATCATTTAAGCCTAACAAAAGTACCCTAGGTATTTTCGAACAATAAAAACATTGTCATTTCGCGAATTGGTCATTTGTCGAATCGGTCATTTGTCGAATCGGTCGTTTATAGAATTGTATGTATACATCAAATTTCGAGAATCGGTAAATCGTCGACTATGTAGTCATTTCGCGAATAGGTCATTGTCATTAGTCGACTAAACGTATGCAAATTGCACAGGGAGAGAAGACCTAACCGCCTTTGTGGTCTAGTGGTTCACACCACCGATTTCAGACCCAGAGGTCCCGGGTTCGGTTCCCATTGGGGGTACATATTGTATTCGGTTTGGTTGGTGTAGTTTTGGGTAGCTAGCCACGCGGACTAACAACAAGTCCTACACTTGTTCTTAATCCGCCCGGCTAGCTACCACCATCGTATCTAAGTCTGACGCCATAACAATGATATTTTCAGCATTATTGTGTTCCGGCAGTTAGAGATAAGATAGCCAGTTCCTCAGTGATTGAGGATTCTGGGAGTAGTGCGCTTCCACCTTCAGCATAGGCTTAACAACAGGGGTGCGATTCTCTAACGAAGTTTCATCGTCACATCGTTCACTTCGATTCTTTATGTCAAAATTCATAATAAACAAGTGAAAGTTAAGCGAAAAAGAATATCGAGTTTGTTGATTGAATCATAAGAGAATCGCACAACTGGGGGCTTAGACAAAGTAACATTTGAAAAACGATAGCGAAGCGATAACGAAGTTCGAAAGAAATTCAAGGTATAGGATTGGTGGATTGGTATAAGCTGCGCTAAATCACGTGGTGATGCCGCAAGTTGATTGGAGCATAAAGACGATAGCGATAGCGATTGTCGTTTTGCCACATAACGATGTTACTTTGTCTAAGCCCCCTGGTATGTAAGGCTAATGCTTCCCCGTTGTGGATTAAAAAAAGACCTATTATATTATTGTTTGAGCAAGTGCTATGCATTATATGTCGTTACCGGTACAAGCAACAGACCCTGTAATACAATCGTCTAGGGCCTAGGGCTCAAGTGGCTAAGGTCGGGTTACGGGCAGGTGCCACCGAAACGGCAGGTTAAGTTAGCGTTAAACATTCCTATAATTAACTTTAGAGGAAACCGTGGCGCAGTGGTTAGCGCGTTCGGCCTGCGATTGCTGAAGTTAAGCAGCTTTCGCAATGGTCCGTCAATGGATGGGTGACCAAAAATTTACTATCCCAAGCTCCTCGAGCTCCTCAGAGCTTCGGAAGGCACGTTAAGTGCCCTGTAAATTATGAAAATTTGTTTGACAAATTTGTTTGACAAATTGGTTTGTCAAACTTCACGTTTTAATCAAACTAGTTTGAAAAATTTGTTTGATCATCCTACCAAAGTCAAAGCAAAAGATCTTGTTTGACATGGCACCAATCAAGATTTTCATCAAACACGTAGAATTTTGGACAAACGCTTCAAACACTGCTGCAAACTATCAAGTAATTTGACAAACACGTAAAGTTTGATCATTTCAACCGTAAGACGCCCACTGCTGGGCATAGGCCTCCCCCAAGGATCTCCACAACGATCGGTCCTGCGCTGCCCGCATCCAGCGGCGCACCGCAACCTTGACCAGATCGTCGGTCCACCTTGTAGGGGGCCTGCCCACGGAACGTCGTCCGGTTCGCGGTCGCCATTCGAGAACCTTTCCGCCCCAACGGCCATCGGTTCTCCGCGCTATGTGTCCCGCCCACTGCCACTTCAACTGACTAAAGTTTGATACTTACACAATTTGCTTGGTAACAGGGCGCTTAAAGGCTCTCCACACACAGGCGCGTTATTATCGTCGATATCGCCGTTGGTCACCGCTGCGATTGCAGTCGTTAATACATGCGTCATGCATGGCCCATTCTCCTTATCCATCCATAAGGAAGGCCAGTGCCCCAGCTGTGGGGACATTAAATAGCTTATGCTGAGAGCATAAGAGACAAACATAAAATAGACTTATTCATAAAACTTTATAAAAAAAACAGCAGGTTGCACTCCGGGAGTGCTGGCAGAAGTGAAAAGGGCTCCCTAGACTTTTTCACATAAAAAAAGGAATTTGACAAAAAAATAAAAAAACACGGACTGGATTTGAACCGAGGTCTTCTGGCTTCTGGGTTTTCTAACCTGAGCTATTACAACTTTGGAAACGGTGGCGAAATTTGCCTTCGTATTCTAATGACATTGTAACAGTTTTTCGATCAGTCACGTGTAGGTCTTTTACGAATTTTCGATCTGACGATCACGTGTTCCTGACGCGAGTTTAACGTTTTTTACCCATCACAAAAAGTGCACAACGCCGCTAAAGAAGTTTTCACTTCAAAAACTCATTAACGCCCCGTTAATATCTAAAGACTGGTTAGCCAAACAGTGGAACCCGGCCACAGTTTTATGGTTTTCCTTGGATAGACCCCTCACGATGTCAAACCGGGCACGAACTTGAAATACTACTTCATTTTAAGCAATAACCCTTATTTCTTACGTAATAAAGTTAATTTTCGCATTTTTTTAGTGCAAAAGTTAGTTTGTAAAAGCGAGCAAAGTATGCCTTCGCTATGTTTAGGTGTTTTACAAATTGTCGTGTCATTTTAGACTTGGTACGTTAGTTTTTTAACTGTTTTTCTTTTTATTATTTTCACTAGAGTTTTCGTTTAATTCTAGAGCTTGCTAAAACAATGAGAGTTTAATTTATTACATAACACATCTTAGACTTCTGCGCAAACTGTTAATGGAAATAAAACACAACTAAAAATTACCAATTATGTGTGCAATATTATAAACGCGTGATTAGGGGCGTGGCGTCGAAATGTGGTGAAGGTAAGCTGGACCAATAACTTAATGATCTGCATAGTGGATCGGGCGAGGGGAGGGGGGGGGGGGGGGGGGGGTTAGGATTTTTTAAAATGGAAGCCGATAGGATACGGCATGTAGGAATAAGCCCTTCGTCACTGTTACTTAGTCCTTACTTTTATATTATAAACGCGAAAGTTTGTATGTATGGATGTTTGTTACTCTTTCACGCAAAAACAACTGAACGGATCTGGATGAAATTTGCAACAGAGATAGATTATAGGCGGGAATAACACAAACGATACTATTTATCCCGATATTCCCACGATATTTTCGACGACCGATGGGCAGGCTACCCACCTTCTGCGCCAGTGGTCTCGGGTTCGATTCCCGAACAAGACAAATATTTGTGTGCATGAACATGTCTATTTGTCTTGGTCTGGGTGTTAGCTATGTATATTAAGTATGTATTTACAAACAAAAAGTATGTAAGTATATATTTATCCGTTATCAAGTTTTCCATGATACAGTTTCTTGATGAAATTAACATGGGCTTAGATAATTGGTGTGAATGTAAGAAGTTATTTATTTATTTATTTATTCTCACGCAAACGGATACCACGCGGGTTTAACCGAGGGCGGCCGCTGGTTATACATATTATTAAATAAATAAAAAAGCATGAGACAAATTAACAGTAAAACACATTCGTGAAGGTCTTCAGAACTAAAGTTCTTTGAAAAATATTATTTTGAATTCTGCAAAAACGTAAAAACATCTGCTTTTAGCGATTTAATAACAATTTGCTGAAAAGGTATTCTGCAATTTGTTTCTTGTAAAAATAATAATATAATTAATTATGATGCTGTTGCGTGTGACATAGGTATTAAAATATATATAAAAAATAGGTATTTTATTGCTTACTTTTGCAATAATTAAAGCAAATTTTTCGAGAGAGAAAAGACAGACTTTTTCTTTTCATATTTAGATATGGACTTTTAGACGGATCATAACAAATACTGTGATATATGCTACTTATAAGATTATGTATTCTGTCAATGAACTAAGTATATCACTTATAATATATATAATCAGTGGCGAACTACTTAACCGTCGTAAGTTCCAAGAAGATGTATCGATAATACCATTAAATTCGACGGAAAAAACGGTGAAAAGATAACTGGTAAGAACGGGTTTTTCTTGGCAAAATGAGTTCCGTATATACGAATAAATTAGCAACATTATGTACTTTTATCTTTACCATTACGTAATTATTATTTCTGAAATGTTCATAAATTGTTATTTATTTTTTTTTGTTTTTTAAATCAATCAATTTTTTTTCTATATCTGACATTAATAATGTATTTTACTGGAAATATTAATTTAAATTATTTTAATTATACTTATTTCTTTAAATTATTTAATTATATAATCTGCTATCAAGTATTTATTATAATTCTCTATTATTCATTTTATTAACATTAAGTATCATATTTTTGATGAAGATGATTGTTATTGCTTCGTTTTATTTAATTAAGTACAATTAATCAATTATAATACCAAATTAATTATAGTTTCGACGCGTATGTCACTCAAAACATAAAGTAGGTAGCCGCCGGCTGAAAAACAGCGTCATGGCAATGTCGTGTTGTCGTGACATTATGCTGAGCCGGGGACTTTTTCACCACTGCAGTGCTACTCACAAGCTCTCATACAAATTTATGTTCTATGTTGATTGTTTTTTTTTCTTCCTCTCTTGTTTAATTACTTATGCATTGCTGTGTAGGAAAAAAATTATTTCTATTCTATTCTATTCTATTATTGGACCCGGTAAACTTTGTATCACCTTCACCTAATAAAAATTTCCATTCACCGAAGAAGTCTTAAACACTTCCTGCCACAAATGTCACATATTAAAAGTCCTACCCATGAAGTTCGACTTAATACTGTCAGAGTATTAAGTCAAACTTCATGGTCCTACCCCAAAGCGGCTAAAATGTCATTGATTACATTCTCTTTGGAAGCGGCCACGTCAGTTTAATGATTTTCCATACAATCTCACGAGATTGTGATATTCTTTCGAGATAAATAAATAATCATCATCATCATCATTTCAGCCGTACGACGCCCACTGCTGGGCATAGGCCTCCCCCAAGGATCTCCACAGCGATCGGTCCTGCTTGGCCCGCATCCGGCGGCTTCCCGCGACCTTGACCATATCGTCAGTCCACCTTGTAGGGGGCCTGCCCACGGAACGTCGTCCGGTTCGCGGTCGCCATTCGAGAACCTGGAGGGAGAGAGCGATGCTTGGTATTTCCCTGCTCGATCGAATCAGAAATGATGAGATCCACAGGAGAACTAAAACGACCGACATCGCTCGAAGGATTGCTCAGTTCAAGTGGCAGTGGGCGGGACACATAGCGCGGAGAACCGATGGCCGTTGGGGCGGAAATAAATAATAATATGTAATAAATAAATAAATCAATCATATAAATCAGGCAACACAATAAAAAGTAGCCTATGTCACTCAACTGCCCCCAAACTGCCCCCAAACTATCCCCATACCAAAAATCACGTCAATCCGGTGCTCCGTTTTGACGTGAAAGACGGACAAACAAACAAACACACTTTATATTACGTTTAGAATATTTAGTACGGATAATAAAGGGTTTTTCAATAGGGACGCTCGAACTTTGAAAGTTGATAGCGGCCATCTTGGAAAAGCGATAGCTGTCAAATTTGGCGGGAATATATATTTATTCGTGACATTTCACCATGGAACATGTGGTTGCAAAAGGACGGCGCCACTTGCTATACTGCACGGGAAACATTAAATTTATAGGATGAAAAGTTTGAGGACTTCTTTATCTCGCGTGGTGGTGACATCAACTGGCCACCGAGATCGTGTGATCTAACTCCGCTCGATTACTTTCTGTGGGGCTACGTGAAATCCTGAGTCTATGCTGACAAACCACAGACAATTGCTGCCGAAGGCCAACATAACTCGCGTTATTCATGAAATTGAGCCCAATTTATGTGAAAATACCGTCCAAAAATGGTCCATCAGGATACACCACCTTCAGCGGAATCGCGGTGACCATTTGGCTGAAATTATATTCCATAAATAATGTCATCAAATGCTCTTTAAAATAAAATAAAAATTGCGGGATTATCACTTAAACGGGTTGTTTTATTCCATTTCAAATAATGAAACTCCCTTTACAAATAAGTATGCGGCAAACACTGACGCTAAACTCTATTGATGTCGTCAATACATTAAAATGTCTGAAAAAATATCCTCTGAACACTAAAAAACCATTGAAAAAAGATAGTTCTCCAATTCTCTATAGGAAATATCATAATTTTCGAATAAGCAGTTTAAGAGCAAAATAATAATTAATATATCTATCTTTCCATTTAAATAAAACTCTTGCGTTACTGCCTGACTGAGAGACAACGCACAGCCGAAACTATATACTGGGCGCAGAAAGCTGAAAGGACATGTCCCAATATGGGCCACGTCTATGTACACCATCCCCAAAGATGGAGAAAAATTTACTGATTCTGAGAAAAATATAAATAATTTTATAGAATGCACGGTTAAATGGTTATTAATAAAAACAAATCAATATTTTTTACTCGATATAAGGCGTCAAATATGGCAACTCTTCGTAAAAAAAACTGTCAGTGTCACTGTAATTGACTTGAGTTCTATTCTACTCTGCTCTGTGCTGTTGTTGTCATTATTCAATTGACTGACATCAGCTGACAGTGACAGCACAAGACAGACCAGACAAACAACATCAAAATGACATCTTCATTCTTCCACCATGATGAATTGTTGATGTGTTTTTGCATTTTATTTAATGTTCCTTCCAGAAAACAAAGCGAATTTATAGAAATTGAATAATTAGAAACTGTTAATCGTATCTTTAAATATTTTTTGGTAAACTGTACAAAGACGTGGCCCAGACCTCATAAATTTTTGAACATCACTTTTGGCATGTAGGTATGTTCCTTAGAGAAGCACTAAGAGAGGTTTCACGGGGGTTCACGCAGACGAAGTCGCGAGGGGAGTGCTAGTTTAATATAATCTGGATTAGATTGGATAAAATGTCCCAATCCATCTTCACTCAATTTAAAACATCTAATTCTCCCGTTCTAAAGTCACAAAGCAAAAACTTCCAACAATAATTTATGCTCTGTTAATTAATAAATCATTTGCCAAGGGATCTCTAAAAAAATTGTCCTTGATTCCCTTTGAGATAAGAAAATACACAGGTTTGCTCGCGACTCCGTTTGTTACCGGAATACCAGGTAAGAAAATGTACAGTTAGCAAGTTAGTCAGTAGTTAGGTTAAAATTTTTCGATGATTTGAATAAATAAATTGAGTTAGAAGATAGATTATTATTTTTCACGTAACTATTTTTTGTGAAATAAATAATTATAAACAAGAGTAACGGGACTCAACGCGACATTTATTATGAAGTACATATTATTATAATAATAATAATAAATGTCGCGTTGAGTCCCGTTACTCTTGTTTATAATTATAATGGAACGCGAAAGTTTAAAATCTGAAATAAATAATAATAGAGAAAGTGGCAAGAAGGAGAAAAATAAAGCGCTAAACTATGAAGGTATTATAATTATTGAGTAGGAATGACATACGGCTGCCTGTAAGTGGAAACGTCTGACGGTTAGAAAGAGAGAGAAGGTCGCGGTAGTGGATCTCTGTTTGTTAGTCTATGAATGACTAGAAAGAGACTTCTAAAACAAAATTGTCAATCAAATGGCGAGATTACTCTCCTTGTCTAACTAAAAAGTTAAATGCTCTAAGTCTCTGAAAATATTCAAGATATGAGTTCCGCTCGAAAGCTACTTATAGGGCTCGTGGTTTTTTACAAATTATTTTAAAATCTCTATTCAAGATATTGTAATATCAATACCTGTAATTGTTTTGCTAATATTACGAAAAAGATTCTTTTAGAGTAAAAAAATATCAGTCAAATACAAATACCCTATCAATTTTTTTTTTTATAATATTTTAAATCTAGATTTTCAACTTATTAGAAATTGTACTTACAGATATCGCTACTCCGGTACAAACACACAAAGATACATAAATTTTGTCTGATGAAAAAAAAACTCTCTTCAACTACCCCAATTGAAATTGTACTTTAAGTGAATGGCATAAAAGTCATTATAGCTTGATAAACAACTGTTGATCTTATGCTTACAGTACAATAAAGAAAAATAATACATGAATATACAAGAGGATGAATGATAGGGCATAATGCTCAACGTGTACAGACAGCAAAAACGAACAATTGACAAAAAATATTTTTTATGTTTTTTTTTTGTATAATCTACAATACCAAGCGTTTTTTTATAATTTTAACAACCACCTTGGTCTACATATTTTTTATTATTCTGAAATAAGAAACTTAAACAAGAGATAAAAAAGTTAAAATTTAAATGAAGAGATAAGCTATTTTGATATCTACAGATGTATGTTAGTAAACTAAAGGAATTTTAAAAATATCTTCCTACCTAGACACGAAACAAACATAAAACCTTAGCATATGAATCATCATCATCATCATCATCAGCCATTTAATGTCCCCACTGCTGAGGCACTGGCCTTCCTTATGGATGAATATGAATAATTGTCACAAATTAAAATATTAACCTTGCCCTTAACGTTTAAAAATGGCGAGATTTTTAAGAGTTTGTCTTGTAAATTCTATGAAAAATTTTACTTAATACTTTAAAAATAACGACCTGCAAAACGCTACGTTAACTACACACACTAACTACACTTCTATACGAAAACTGAAACTAATGTGGTTACAGTAAATTCGATTGATTTCCGTAGAGATTTTAGTTCCGCTACTGCCCGCCAGAGGCGCTGTACAGATTCGCATACAAAACTCTTTTACGGTTTCCTGCAATGTCCTGAATTTGAACAATATTAAAGTAGGTAAGTAACTAACTTATTTTTAAAGTTCATTTGAAAAAGCTCCTTTTCCCTTCGACTCCAGCATCAAAGTTTATCAAACAACAATAAATAAACGACCACATTTAAACCTGTTTTGCCGCCGCTACCGATACCGTCGGGGCATTTTTGGAATACCGCCGCTGATGCTATCTGTAAACCCCAAACGAGCATGATTCTGTAGACCTTACTTACCTTACTGCTCAGACATCTCTATCTTTAAGTTAAAGTTATAAATGAGTTAGAACACATTATAGAGGTCAGAAGGAGCATGTCGCCCATTTAGTACCCGCGTGGACAACACGACGTTATCCGTGATAAAAAGTAGCCTATGTTCCTCTCCAGGCTACAAAGTATCTGTGTCCCAAATTTCAGCCAAATCCGTTCAGCCGTTTTGGCGTGATTGAGCAACAAACATCCTAACATCTAAACTTTCACATTTATAATATTAGTAGGACAAGGAGGGTGAAGCGTGGAATCGAAAGCAAGCTAGTTACCATGACAACCTGAAAAATATCGAAATCGTACAAAAGTAAAATGTATGGAGGGTTTGCTGTTTTAAGCAAAGGGCACTTGTGTCATGTGGTACGTTTTGACTGCGAATAGAATATCATCATCATCATCGTCATTTCAGCCGTACGGCGCCCATTGCTGGGCATAGACCCATAGTAAAAGACCACGTGTCGCTTCCATAAGTCATAACTGGCAACACACACTGGTCAAAGACCGTAGTCTTGAGACATTGAGGAATTTTGGACGCAAATATATGCCGGAGCTTCCCAAACGCTGCCCATCCGAGCTGGATTCAACGAGAGATCTCTTTCTCGAATAGAATATGAATGATGAATATTTTCTTACAATCACACCAAATTATCTAAGCCCATAGTAAATTTCTTAAGAAACTGTGTCTACGTGAACTTGATAATTATATTTAATACTTTTTTGTTTATAATACATACATAAAATACATGTATAGAAAACACCCAGATCAAGACGAGACATGTTCATGCACACAAATATTTGTCTTGTTCAGGAATCGAACCCGAGACCTCTGGCGCAGAAGGCAGGTAACTTACCCCTGCCCTGCGCCAAATCGGTCGTCATAATAATAGTGTGCGTGAAATTCCGTAATAACGCGCTCTTTAGGTATTTTTTTTTAAATTTTTGGTCACCCTTCCCCTGACCGACCATAGCGAAGGCTGCTTAACATCAACGATCTCCTTTAGAACAGACTAAATGACATTAATAGCTTGCTATTTTCAAACTACATAACATGACTTTAAACGCCATTGGTATAGTATTTATCAACCATTGAAATATGTCTGGAACTTCGAAAGAAACTAATTATAAACGAATTTGACTAAAACAATGTTGAACATCCAGTTAGCCAGTGTATTTTAGTTTAATAAAGGGTTCCGTCTGATAAAAGGAACCCTTTTTAACCCCTTCGGACCTGAATTAATAAAACGACTTAGAAATAAGTTTTTTTAAGTAGATCTTTTTACATTATTTTGACCAAAATAAATGGAATTACTTATAAAAAAAATTTTTTTTTTTAATTATTGGATTTTTTATTTTTTTCGCGTATTACTTACATAAACACAAATTAAGCTTTTTATGAAATAAAAATCTTATAAAAGTCTTGAATACCTACACTCCAAGAATAAAATTAATTTTTAAATTAAACATTAAAATGTTATGTTCATTGAAATGGACACCAGAGTGCTTACCATCAACTCTTATTGCGGTTTTTACCCCAAGAGCTATCTGATATTTTTGTAAAAAATTCAATAACAGGCCAAATTTTTGTAAACGGCCCTTAAATATAATTTTAAGAGACTATATTTTGGAATCCAACATAATATCGCATTGGAAGGTATAAAAAAAAGGTATACGCCGAAAATGGTGCAATTCTTTCAGCAAATATGCTATCACCACAGATAATATAATACTATACTAGTATCACCAATTTTATCGTTAACATGTGTTTATGTTAACCATATCTAAGCACCAAAGTTGAAATCCATAAAGATATAAAACGGGAAACTAATACTTTAGGAAGAAGTCGGTTGTTTCTGATAGCATTTTCAACATAGGTGTAATGCCAATTTGAGATTACGTAGAGAGTTTTTTTTAAAGTTTATTTGTTTTTCATTTACAAATATAGGGGGATTATATACTTTTACGAAAGATAATAATAAATGTATTCAAATGTAAAGTGAATAACATTTATACCATTTTTGCCTATTTTTTATAGATTTTTTAAAGCTTTGTATTTGTTTTTTTTTTAATGTCGCTGTCATAAATATTGGTGGATTACTAATGAATTATTTATTAAACTAGATAATCAAATTTTCAATGTTAAGAAATTACTGATATAGAATTATTGTTGAGTCTCCATAGAGCGAATTAGTTTGGCTCTCGGGCTATTTGTTTAGAACCTAAACTGATCTGCTTCGCTTATTCGTATCACGACAGCTTAATATCAATGACAGCGATTCAGTGATCGATCAATGACATTTCACAGCCGCTAAGCTGTCAGGAACTCTTATTTGACTTATAACCCGGTCGATTTAACATGACACCTGCAGGTTATACTCGTCCCTCTCACTCTCCGGGCATGACAGAATCGAGTGAAAGAGACGGGTAGAAGAAAAAGGACACAAATCGTTCAGTCATTGACATTTAGCAATTCATTTGCGATCCAGTTTTTAGAAGGTCAGAGTACGAAAGAAAGCAATTCATTTTAGGAACCTATTCTGCATCGCGCTATTTTTGAATCGCTGTCTTAAAGTTGATGGTAGGCACCCAGGACCGAAAGGGTTAAGTACTGGAGGAGATCGTTAGGTCGTTTATACCCACCAACCCGCATTAGGCCCGCGTGGTGGGTCATGGCCTATTCTCCTTATCCATCCATAAGGAAGGCCAGTGCCCCAACATTAAATGGCTGATGATATTAAAGTACTAGCTTTACGCTCGTGGCTTTTTCTTCGAGGACTACACTACGTTATCCCGCGGGAGTGTAATATTTTTCCGGGATAAAAAGTAGGCGGCACTTTGTAGCTCCCAAAGGTTACACAAACTAAAATCCGTTCCTCCGTCTTGACGTAAGAGACGAACAAACATACAAAGAAACTCATTTTTTTGTATTTTTTCACTATTTACAAACAGTTTTAGCTCTTAATTAAACTTAAATGTAGGGACGAGATGTAGAAATTGTATGAAAATGTATTGCTGTACTTAGCTTATTAAATGACGCATATTTATTTGAACATCTTGAATTGAATTTCTCGTACTTGTAGTTTAAGAATCAGGAAAATAAATAAATCAAATTTCAAAGAAGTTTAAATACAGGACCAAAATTTGTTTACCAAATCTGAAAAAAGAACTCCCGTTACGAAATCCCAAAGCTAGTTTTGTAAAAACCAAAAAAATATCCAAAAATATGTCAAAAATATGTCAAAAATTCTTTCAAACAACCGAACTATAGGCTGGAATACCGAGTCGAACAATGTATTTTAATAAAAGAATACCGGGGCCTTTCCGAAGCCAGTGCAAAAACCACAGCTCTGGCTAATGACTGAAGAATCTCTTTGTGACAATCAAAATATTTATTCGAAGAAGCGAATGAACAATTAGAACGTTTTTAAGGTTTAAGAACGTCGCTTGAAGGAGTAGGACTTTCTTGTTGTCAATACTTTTTGGTTAAAACTCTTTGGCCTGAGTTGAAAGTCCGTTTTTCGAATTTTGTCGTTTAGTTTGTAAAACTACCAGTAATTTTTGGTTCAAACTTTTTGGATGTAACTAGTCTGTTTAAAAAAAAAAGTAGGTTTTCGAATTTTCTTCGTATATTGATGTAAGCAGTCACTTTCGGTTTAAAACTCTTTGGTATGAGTGTATGATGTATAAGTCTGTTTAAGAAAAGAAAATGATTTTCGAATTTATGTCTTTTTAAACTTAAAAAAATATATTCGAATTTTTAACCATTACAAAATAGGTATATTTTGTAATGGTTAAAACTCTTTGGTTATGAGTCCGTAGCTTAGTGGTTAGAGCATTCGCCCGGACAGCGAAACGTCGTGGGTTCGAGTCCATCGGAGCCAGTTCTGTTACGGGTCGACTTTTTCTAAAACTTCATTTTCAATAATAAAAATTGTATTGTAAATGCAAAAAAGGAAAAATAAAAAAAAAATGCTTTGTGTATCAGGTAAAAAACAACGTTTATGCGAATAAGTAGGTATTAAATTTTTTGCCTAAGTCTTCCCCGTCTAGCAAACAAAGTCAATGTCTTTTCAAGTGTTTACAACATATATTTGAAGAGCAAGCAATTAAAATATAATTGAATACTTTTTTAAACTTGGCCTTTACTTAATATTTACTTAAGAATTAATGAGCTTTAAATCAATACGGATGTAGCGGTCCATTTTACACTTTAAGTTGTTGTAATAAAGTTGAATATTGAAAAATGATTATTAGTTAGGGGTTTCAATGGTTAGTACTTTGACACTTAAAATTTGTCTGACATGTTTTTTTTATTCTCATTAGGATATTGAAAATGAATAATTATATGTTAATCTATACCTATAGTATTTCCCTGCCCGTTAAAATCAGAAATGATGAGATCCGCAGGAGAACTAAAACAACCGACATCGCTCGAAGGATTGCATCATTGAAGTGGTAGTGGGCGGGCCACATAACGCGGAGAACCTTTGGCCGTTGGGTCGGAAAGGTTCTCGAATGGCGACCGCATACCGGAGGCAGGCTCCCTACAAGGTGGACCGATGATCTGGTCAAGGTCTCGGGAAGCCGCTGTATGCGGCCAGCGCAGGACCGATCGTTGTGGAGATCCTTGAGGGAGGCCTATACCCAGCAGTGGGCGTCGTTCGGCTGACATGATGATAAATAGTATGAGAAGCGCATTACTTGCTTGTTTTATTCTCAAACTTATACATTTTCTGGCACCCACCATCCTACGATTGACCATAGTGAAAGTAGCATAACCGTTGTAATCGCAGCGCAACCATTAGCTTTAACCACTAGCACTCCGCTCGCGACTTCGTCTGCGTGGATCAGCCTTTTTTACCCCGTTAGAGGGGAAATTTCTAAAAACCCTCTCTTAGTGCTCCCTTACACTCCCCAAGGAACATATATGCCAAATTTCAGCTTCTTGTGCCCAGTAGTTTCGGCGTTGTCTATCAGTTAGTCAGTAGCGCAATAGTTTTATTTATACAGAAGATAAATTAAATGAAATCTGTCATCATCATCATCATCATTTCAGCAGTACGACGCCCACTGCTGGGCATAGGCCTCCACCAAGGTTCTCCACAACGATCGGTCCTGCGCTGCCCGCATCCAGCGGCTTCCCGCGACTTATACACTCATTATTCAATTCTATCCTATCTTCCCTTCTAATACTTATACAAATCGACACGTATCCTCATGTTTATATTCAAATTCTTTATTCTTATTATAAAGTGGCAAACTTTAATTTATTGTTTTTAATAAAAACTATAGTCCGATTAAAAACACTTTCACCAGTAGAAAGCTACCTTATTCTTTTGTGACAACTTTGATCAAGAATACCACGTGACGAAGGTTTATATTTTATCACGATATTCCCACGGGAACTGGTGGCAACTGGAACGGGAGCAACTAGTCCATAATATTCATAATCCATAGCTTTTATAGTCCATAGTATTATACATCTTAGACAAATTTTAAAATGGGTAGTAAATAACCGATTGACTAATATACTTTTTTACTGATAAAAATACTAGGTGTAGTCGCCAATCTAACCTAACTTAAACCTATTTTTCCGCAACTTAACCTAGTATTTTAGTCGTTAAATTAAGTATTTTTTTGTCGGTCGGTTAATTATATTCCTTTTAAAATTAAATCTGGCAGCGAGTCAATAGTAAACTTTTAATTAAATCAATAATTTTGCGCTGAAATTTAATAAAATATACTTTTCACTTCTCATGCTCGTAAAGTTCGTGTTTATGTTGGGTATAGGCTGCATAAAATCGCTTTTTATGCTCTAGTGCATAAAGTAAAATCTTCGTCTAAGTCATACACGCAATTAAACTTCGTTAAATAAACCTGTTATTTCATTCTGTTTCTTAAATTTTGTACATAATCCATGTTAAATTACTAAATTAATAAAACTAGGCAAAAGTAATGAGTTTTCTTAGAAATAAGTATTTCAAGAGCATTATGGACTACGAGTACGATCTATGCTAAAGTCACTGTGCTGCCACTGCCACGTATAAAAAAAGAAAGCATTCCCGCCAATATGGCGAAGTCTTTATTTTTTCTTTTTTGTTTTTGCAATATTGTTATTAATTTTCCTCACACTCGAAGTGAAAAGCAGAGTGTATAACTCGTTCATAAAACCCATTTTACCCTCGAATTGACTATCCACCATCTCGGGTAAAATGGTACGTTTTATGCACTTGTTCTACTATATATAACTTTTTTTATATAATTTTCTTTTTCTATAAAGCGACATTATTCAAATACAAGGCAAATAAATTGGTCACAGACTGTCATACTATACTTAAACTTTAGCTCGTATAATGTTACTGGTTTGGCGAGTTTAAGGTCATAAATCTAATGGCATATGAGACTCGAATTTGTCTACTGTTATCTGTACTTAAGGGTTTGTTCACAGTGAGACGCATATGCGTTTGGTAGACGGCGAAAATTTTGATAAAAATATGAAAAAACTTTGCAAAAATATTATATTATAAAAGTTTTGAAATAATTTAAGATTTGTGTACTAAAAATAAAATATTATCTCACTGTGACTAATAAAACCGGCAGAATAAACTTTAAATAAACAGTCAAGTTGGTACGCAATCAGTAGAAATAATATTTAGAACTTATCAAATATGCATAAAGAAAAATAAAAAAATGTTGGCTGGAGAGCGAGCCAGATAAGTCTGCGCGCTAAAAAATGTACTGAAACTATCGCCAAAAATGCCCCAGTCGCGCGTAGAATTATCTGATAAGCACACTATATGACTTCTTGTTTCTGTTTTTTTTTTATATTTCAATACTTCCTAGATAAGTGCGCAAGTTATTTCCAAGTAGATATACTTCTAGTCCAATCCAACAATCAAATACTTAAGACAAATTAAAACTAAATACTAATTAACACTAATACTAAATACTGAAAACCAAAACAGCAAGAAGACTTTCAATTAGATGCATTCGTTAGCTGAAAACGTTTTTGGCATATAAACATGCTTGATGACCTATTTATCTCATATATATTTTGAGAAATTATGATTATGAGAAATTATGTTTATTTTGTCAACAGCTTACCATCAGTACTTACATGTAACCTACATCATAGTATAGCGAAATAAAACATATGTTTGACATGGGCTTAGCAGTCTTGTGTGAACAGACCTTTACGGTGATAAATCAGTATATTTGTCTATGTTGTAAAAAATATATCAAAGTGTGTTAGAAGCGCGCGAAACTAATGGTTTTTGTATTAAAATACGTGAGAATTACTTTTATTACAGTTATTTGTTACCTTCCGGTGAAGTTGGGTAAAAATATTATGAAAGATCATAAAAAAACGAGTTAGTGATTTTGAGTATAACATGGTCATGGATTCGAATTTTTTAAAGGAAAAATCAAAGCTCGTATTTAGTAGCTCAATATTAAGGTGTATCGATGAGCTCAGTGGCGCCGCCAATGGAAATAAATCAATTGCATTTTATTAAAGGCTTGGATTAAAAGTTTCGGTTATTTTGCGCAGGTGAAAGAGTGGAATGCATATTATAAATATACTTTTGAGAACTCAAACTTACGCAATAAGTCGTGAATCTCAAGTGCCAAAAGTGGCCGCATTTGGCAATATCGAGATCTATAACTTGGTGCTCATATTTGAGGCCATGAAAAACAATTAAAAATTGCATTTTGCTCTTCTGTTTGCGCGAAATAACCGAAACTTTTAGTTTAAAAGCCCTTGATAAATCGTAAATGATTTATTTCTATTGGTAGCGCTACTGAGATCATCGAACCACCTTAAAGCGGTAACCAGACCAAAAGTGGCGCCGCCCGCGGTGAATTTTATTTAATACTAGCTTTCCGCTCGCGGCTTTGACCGCGTGGACTTTACGACGTCATACCGCGGGAATATGATAATTTTCCGGGATAAAAAGTAGCCTATGTTCCGCTCCAGGCTACAAAGTACCTATGTCCCAAATTTCAGCCAAATCCGTTAAGCCGTTTGGCGTGATTGAGTAACAGACATCCAAACTTTCACATTTATAATATTAGTTGGATGTGAATAAAAAGTTTTTGACCTTGAATTTGGTGGTTTTTTTGGCTGATAATTTTCCTTAAACCTACTTACAAAATTACGTTGTAAATGTATAAAAATAATTAAAAATCTTAATGGCAATAAATAAATGTTCGCCAAAAGCCTCATCGTCAACAGTTAAAGTGTTTTTTCATTAACTTTTATATTTCAAATAGTTAAGATGTTTTATTTTTTATGTGACAACCATACTAACAGTTTCGAAGAAACAATGAAAAGTTGTTATTGCAACTTAAGCCTTATTTCTTACTACATAAGATTGCTAATTTATTGCAATTAATTATTTTAAAGCAAATAATTAATACTATCACGGATTTTATCGTTAAAAACTATCTGAAGAATTTTAAGTACCTACCTATTCCTTTACTAAGTATAATTTAAAAAACGTATATTATTTTATTTTTAAGTTATAGACTCACAGTTCAAATTATAATACTTTTTTTTTTTATTAACAACTGGTTAGTACTTAGCTTTTATCACACCTGATGTTAAGTGATGATAAGGCTGAAGGTACTGAAGGCTAAGGTAGGTACCATGGTACGTGAAATACTTAAAGGACAATGAACATTTTTGTATGGCAGCTGGCGTCTTTTTTTTTCTTGCGGCCATCAACCAAACATTGAAATATAATTTATTGGCAGCACTACAGACAATATTTGCAAAGGAAGTATACCTGTAAACTCAGTCCGAACCGAGTGAGACTAGCTAGAACTTAACTTTGTTTTACATACTGTTTGTATGAATTACAAAGTTACATTTGCGGTTTTTCAAAATGTTATATACGGACGAATGGTTCTAACTTGGTTCTGACTGAGTTTACAGCTATACTGTCTTGGAAAATATTGTTTGTTATACTATCTTTTATTCTTCTTAAAAGTCTTGAAAGGGTGGTAGGAAAATATTGACGATTCATAAGTACTTACATGCTTATTATGTCTATGTGAATAATTAAATATTTGATTGATTGATTGATTGATCAAGAATTGATGCTCAAACACTTTATTGATGGTCGCGAGACCAAAAAAAAATAGACGCCAATTTTAGGCATTGCCTTTTAATAGGTCTCTCGACTGCAATGAAAGCTTACTAGTTTTACATTTTACTTCGATTTTGGCAGTCGAGTTTCTATTTTATTAATTATTGATTTGTATTTGATTCCTTGTAGTGTGTAATTTTGTGTACAAATTATATACAATACACTTCTTTTTGGGCAGTCGTGTAAAAACAAATCTTTCCTCTTTATAATATTCGTAAGATCATCAAAAGGCTGGTTTCAGAATAGCTTCTGCCTTCTGCGCTAGAGGTCTCGGGTTTGATCCCCGAACAAGACAAATATTTGTGTGCATGAACATGTCTATTTGTCTTGGTCTGGATGTTTTCTATGTATGTTAAGTATGTATTTACAAACAAAAAAGTATTTAAGTATATATTTATCCGTTATCAAGTTTTCCACGACACAGTTACATAGGCTTAGATAATTGGTGTGATTGTGAATAGTAGATTGTACAACAAGTGCATAAAACGTACCATTTTACCCGAGACGTATATATCCGTATATATATGGATAGTCAATTCGAGGGTAAAATGGGTTTTATGTACGAGTTATACACTCTGCTTTTCACTTCGAGTGTGAGGAAAATAAATAACAATATTGCAAAAAAGAAAAAATAAAGACTTCGCCATATTGGCGGGAAGACTTTCTTTTTCTTTTTTTTATACGTGGCAGTGGCAGCACAGTGACTTTAGCATAGATCGTAGTCCATAATGCTCTTGAAATACTTATTTCTTACAAAACTCATTAATTATGCCTAGTTTATTAATTTAGTAATTTAACATGGATTGTATACAAAATTAAAGAAACAGAATGAAATAAGTACTTAACAAGTTTATTTAACGAAGTTTAATTTCGTGTATGACTGTTTACCTGGCGACCTTTGTCTTAGAGTTTGAGACTTAGACGAAGATTTTACTTTATGCACTAGAGCATTAAAAGCGATTTTATGCAGCCTATACCCAACATAAACACGAACTTTACGAGCATGAGAAGTGAAAAAGTTATTTATTTATTTATTATAATATGATCAGACCAACAAACTTATGTTTAAGCAAGCGCTGGCGCCTGGCATTGCAAAACAAACCAGACATTATTTATCAAGTTATGACTAAGTTACTTTGAATGTGATTGCCAAACGTGCCGCCTTCAGATCACTATGGCGAGGATCGAGATATCTAACAATGGATGGTAAAAAGATTTTTAATTCGCATTTTAATACTTTACTCGGCCTGCGATCGTTGAAGCTAAGCAACTTTCGCAATGGTCGGTCACGAGATGGGTGACCACAAATGTTGTTGAGTATGTCATGCTCCCTAAAACATTTCTACGGTGGTTGCGTGTGAGGCGGGTCGTTACGTTCCCGAAAATATGGTTGAGCGAAGCGAGGGCTGGTTCATGCGTCATGCTCGTGAACGGGTGCTGCCAGTGGGAATGGCTCTGATCTTATCTGCTTGTCTTAAAATGTGTTTTCTTTTGTTTTTATTCATTTTGTTAAGAATTAGTAGGATTACATTTGAAACATGTATGGCGTAACTTGCAGTATATACCTAGTAGAATTGTCTTTTGTTTTAATAATAAGCTTTAAGAAGAGTTCCTAAGTACCTAATTGAAAATTGTTCACCGCTATGATCATTAGTTCGCCTATACTTAACTGTATTTATCATAACCCATTGTCTAATTGTGATGGAAACTGACCTTAACTCATACCATGTTAAGGTCATTTTTCAATTTGACGACTCTGTATGAAATAAAACAGGGAGAAAAAAACAACCCTTGGAGTTTCTTGCCGGTTCTTCTCCAAGGCCTCCCGCTGTAGGGTTTGCGAACCGAAGGCGTAGCTTCTATGACGTTCACAAGTATTGTAAATAACAATCTAAATTGAATAAAAAAAATGACTTTGACATTGACTTTGTTCCTTCTCGAGCTCCTCCGTGCCCGTGCTTCGGAAGGCACGTAAAGCCCGGTCCTGGCTGCGTTTGCAGTCGTTAATACCCACCAATCCGCATTGGGCCTACATGGTGGGTCAGTATAATTTATGCAGTTGCTCTTACAAGCAATAGTAAATGTCAAAGAATCTACGCCATCGGTTCTCAAAGCCTTTACAAAGTATCTAACTAGAAGAAATGGCCAGAAACTAGTCAAGGGGTGATTTTTTTTCCCTGTTATATTTCCTGCCTTAAATTTATTTCACCCATTGGTAATCCTACTAATGTTATAAATGCGATGGTATGAATGTTTGTTAATTTTTCACGCAAAAACTACTGAACGGATCTAGATGAAATTTGCAACAGAGATAGATTATAGGCTGGAATAACACATGGAATACTTTTCATCCCGATATTTCCACGGGAACGGGAACCACGCTGGTGAAACCGCGGGCGGCCGCTAGTTTAATCATACTTCTGACAGACGACAGCCCATTTTAACAGCAAATTTTGCATGGCTTAAGGCGCCGATTCCCCAAAATAGGGTATTTTAAATTATTGATTACTCGCAAATCACATGTACTTAAAACTTTGAAAAAATATATGTTATTTTACAGTTATTTATCTAGTGCTTCCAGCCGTTTTTTTTTTTTTGATTGGTGATATTTTACTGTGTCAAATAAAATCCCAAACATCCGTCTAATAATAATTCAAATATTATATTACTTGCAGTATAAGTACTTGGTTTTAGTTAATGAAAAACATATGAAAATAATTGTCTTTGAATAGCCGACCGTCATAAACTGTTTTTTTTTTATTATTCATTTTTAATTGAATTTTAAGTGATTTTCGATTCGCGGGGCGCTCGCGAGTTCGCAGTTCACTGCCGGCTGTCGCTGGGTCCACGCGAAGTGTATCGAGCGCGGCCGAGCAAGCGTTAGCGTGCCTATTTCGGTCGGGAATCCTCGTCTTAAGTGACTCCTTATCGCCGCTCTGTCACCGGGTCAGATATGTTTGTGGGACTTTAAGGCGTTCATTTTTCAATCGTTCACATAGTTTATCGTTTCGAACCCTCTACTCGTGCGTCAAAGCTATTTCATGGGAAAAAAGATGAGAAATAGACAAAAAAGCCTACAAAAGAACATTGGCGATCGTGACATTTTGACCCTAAGCTTGAAATTACGGGGTCACGCGACAGACCAACGCACAAAGGGCGGCCATATTTGACCATAGAGCAAAGAGAAACCCAGAAACATATTTCAAAGCGTAGACAAACTTTTTGCTTTTTTTAAATCGGTAACCCTTGACATTCAATAGGATCGTGACACCGTTTAGAAATTCTTGTTTTTGTTGAATTGAATTAAAAGTTTTTTGAGAACCATTGATAGATTTTTAGGAGAAAGAATTTTAAGGCGCTATAACCATACGATCTCTAAATATGTATAAAGGGCGTGCCACGACTATGCCACACGAAGGGAAAGTAGCATAAATATTGTAGACAGAGAGATTTAATCCCAACGAGTTATTCTATCAATTGATGTTATAAAAGTACCTACAGGGTGTAGTTGAAAGGACGCGGCAAAATGTCTTCGAAATTGTGCCGCAGTTTTTGACTTCAGCACCTAAATTTTAAATAAATTAAAGATCTTTTTCAATATCTTATCGCTTCAATAGTTTGTTCATTAGTTTGTACATATGCTAGCAAGAGGTTTTTTTATAGAAAATTAATATTTTAACGAAAATATCCTTTAAAATTTAACTCGTACGATCGTACGAGGGTCTTATTGCTGGAGACCAGCTCCGACAGGATTTTCAAAAATATGTTTATCATCTGATTTGGACCCTAAAAAATTAGGAAATCACTTTATAAGTACAGTATTTAACAGATTTTTTGTCTCGGGTGTAAAAAGGCTGCTTTAAAAATGGGGACGAGATTGTTATTGTGTGACACGTGGAATACTGGTAGCGTAATGTGTGAGTCACAATACATATAAATGTATGGAAGATACCGGCGACTAGTCTCTGCAACTGGCGTATAATACCAGTCCAGTCGCCAGTAAGTATCCTCCTGACGCCCAATCATAAAAAGTTTTGATCTCTAAAATCGCCCACTGTCCCATATAATAGACATTTGTCTTATAAGTGAAAGTGTTATTATTTGTCATTTATATTGGACAATGGGCATTAATATTAAAGCTATTAACTGC
Source organism: Crambus lathoniellus (assembly GCA_949710035.1). Classification (NCBI taxonomy): domain Eukaryota; kingdom Metazoa; phylum Arthropoda; class Insecta; order Lepidoptera; family Crambidae; genus Crambus; species Crambus lathoniellus. The sequence continues at coordinate 13,492,200 of OX453324.1, read as the reverse complement.
TAAGGGATTGTTTGTTCACCGGTGATACAAACAATCCTTTTATCACATACGAAAAAAGGCATTTTAGCTACTTCCGTTTTTTGAGTGGTAGGTTTTATTTTAGTATATAAAGTGGATTTGTCAAACCTTTTGTACATTGGGCGTCAGGAGGGTATCGCAATGTAAGCACTGGCTTTCTTTATCCAAAACGGAGGCATTTAGTCTTCATCACACCTGATGTTAAGAGATGATAAGGCTGAAGGTGGAACCACACTACTCCAGGAATCAAAAGCCATTAATATATAATTTTTGAACAATTCTACGTAGCTCGTTGATGTCTTTTACATTAACTTAACAAACTCCTTTGTAAAAGACTTCAACGAAAGATAAGAAAAGATTTTAAATAATTTTTTTTATCCATAACGGGGTAGCACTTAGCATTCATCACACCTGCCGGCCTAGAATGAGCGGCTTTAAGGCGATACTCGGAAAAATTATGCTAAAGCGAGATAGCAATGAGAAAACGACGCGCGCGGGAGCGAGACCGATTTTGCCCATTACGCAAAAAAACACAAAATCACTTCGTATTCAAAAACTATAGCGATTTTAAAAAAATGCTTCAATACGATCCTAAATATTATTGGTGTCCCCTAATTAAACCAATTTCCAATAGTATATGTATTCCCATTTCAGAATAATCTTGATATTTCTTATTTTTTAGAAGTATTTTCGAAAATAAAAAGTGTCGAGCCAAAATCATAAAATCGTGTTTCTGAAACTATACGATTCTAGATAAAGGTATGAAGAAATATATATCTTATTACCAGATTTATAACAACTCTAACCATCCTATAGTTTTATATCAAAGAGTCCATACTTTTTCCGAGTAGCGCTTTAATCAAGCGATATGATATGGTACGGCAAGCCGTCTTGCTTACACCTTAGTGGGGTAAGCAAGACAACATGCCGTACCATATCATATCGCGCGATAAAAGCCGCTCATGCTAGGCCGGCTGATGTTAAGTGTTGATAAGACTGAAGGTGGAAGCACAATACTCCAGGAATCCTCAATTACTGAGGAACTGGCTATCTTATCTCTAACTGCCGGAACACAACAATGCTAAAAACATTATTATTAAACTTAACTAGCCAGGTGGAATTTGAACAAGCCCTACCATCAACCAAATTAATACAATATGTTGGTACCCCCACTGGGAATCGAACCCGGAACCTCTGGATCTGATTTCAATGGTGTATACCACTAGACCAAAGAGGAGGGCTTAATTTGAGGCTCAAATGAAGGCAGACACCTTTGCGAATTATAACAAAACCTTGTTAACAATGATTATTTCAAAGACTGATCGTGACCACAAGATCATACTTATCGATGAATCGATCAGTAAGTATGATATAATATTATAATTTAACTATAAGCGGCCTTTTAAGGTGATGAAATCAAACTTAGTTCAAATTTAACCGCCTCTGTGGTCCACAGTTGTTCACACCACCGGTTTCAGACCAAGAGGTCCCGGGTTCGATTCCCAATGAGTTGCATATTATTGTATTCGGTTTGGTTGGTTCTAGCTACCACCATCTTACCTAAGTCTGCCGCCATAAAAATGAAGTTTTCAGCATTATTGTGTTCCGGTAGTTATAGATAAGATAGCCAGTTCCTCAGTGATTGAGGATTCCGGTAGTAGTGCGCTTCCACCTTCAGCCTTATCACCACTTAACATCAGGTGTGATGAAGGCTAAGTGCTACCACGCTGTGAATAAAAATAAATTATTTTAAATCTTTTGTTATCTTTCGTTGATGTCTTTTACAAGGGAATAAGTTAAGTTAATGTAAAAGACATCAACGCGCTCTGAAGAATTTGTTGTAAAAATACCTTCAAAAATACACGGTAATTTTTTATCATCCCGGATAATTTTAGGGATTATTCTACTCATGAAAAAACAAACAACTTTTATTACAGGACCAACACTGAAATCGCGAATAAATAATCAGCTGTTCCATACAAAAATGCAAAAATATTTAATCAAAATGTATGTATGAACAGCAGGTTTTTTTCGCGATTACGGTGTTGGTTCCATAATAAAAGTGTTTTGTTTTCATGAGTAGAATATTCCCTAAATTATCCGGGGTGATAAAAAATTACCGTATATTTTTACAACAAATTCTTCAGGGCGAGTTAATGTGTTTTACATTAATTAACAAATTGCCTTGTAAAAGTTAATGGTTTTTTTAATAAGATTTGTGTGCCACCTTGCCTGCTGCTGGGGCACAGGATATCCTTATGGATGGATAAGGAGGTACCTAAGGAGAATGGGACAGAGCCCATAGCCCACCTAGCCGGCGAGTACAAGCGAAGCCGGAAACAAACGTTTAAAGTGGTTTCCCAAGCACAGAAGAGCTTGACAAACAAAATGTTTTGGTCACCCATCCCGTTACTAAACGTAACGAAGAAGGCTTTTAACAGTCGAAAAGACTTACTAAAATTTCTAATTTATAAATAACTAGCTGACCCAGCGCGACTTCGTTGCCCTACCGTGGCCCCTACTCCACCCTTACTCCACCCTACCCTACCCTCCTACCCCTACCCTTACCCCCCTACCCCTACCCTTACCCCCCTACCCCTACCCTTACCCCCACCTTACCCCCCTACCCCTATCCTACCCTACCCCTACCCTACCTCTACCCTACCCTACCCCTACCCTACCCAACTTTTACCCTACCCTACTTCTACTCTACCCCTACTTACCCCTCCTTCCCCTATTTTCTCACCGTTAAAACCTTCCATGGACTTCCACGAACATTTCAAGAGCAAAATTAGCCAAATCGGTCCAGCCGTTCATGCGTAATGGCGTGACCAACGGAAATAGGGATTCATTTTTAGGGTTCCGTAGTCAACAAGGAACCCTTATAGTTTCGCCATGTCCGTCTGTCCGTCTGTCCGTCCGTCCGTCTGACCCCAGTCTAGCTCATGGACTCTTAGTACTAGAAAGCTGTAATTTGGCATGAATATACATATTTATCACGCCAACAAAGTGGTAAAGTAAAATTTTGAAAAATATTTTTTTTTAAGTTACCTCCCCTACACGTGAAGTGGGTATATAATTTTTTTTTCTCATCTACCCCATAGTGTGTTTTGTCGTTGGATAGCAATTTCAAAAACGTTGTGGGTTCGTTAAGACAGTTTTTTGATTGAGGCACCTGTTTGTGAATTATTAGCTTTAAAGTGCAAAATTTTGTTAGAGTCAAGTGCCCCCCCTCTACCAGCCAAATGGTTGTTTCTGGATACGTGAAAAAATTCACGATAGTAGTACATATGACGAAGTTAAAAGGAAAACTATCACAGCTAAGTAGGCTTTAAAAGTTTTTGAGATATAACACATTTTCGAAAATTGCAAATATAACTTTGTCATTTATACGAATACTATGAAAAACAACGATGTTTTTTTCTGGAAAAAAATAACTTGCTAGGTGTACGTAATCGGTACGTTAAGTGGGTACGGAACCCTTCATGAGCGAGTCCGACTAGCACTTGGCCGATTTTTTTATATATAAATTAATTTTATATAATTTATTTTAATAATTTATTATATTATTATAATTATTATATTATATTATATTATAATTATTATATTATATTATATTATATTTTTTAATTTATTATAATTATATTTTTTATATATATTTTTTACAAGCTTTTTATTAGTTTGCCATGTTAGTTAGTTCAAAGGGACAAATCTTGCAAGCTTAATTTGACCCACTTCCCAGTGTTCGATAGAGCTGAAATTTTGTATACGGGATTGGTTTAAATGACAATTCAATATACCTATATAAGTACAGTCAGCAAAAAAGCTTGTCATGATAATGTTTTTTTTACTAAAAACTTATTAATCCTGAAATCCCACGGGAGCGAAACCCGGGCGTACAGCTACTTTTTTTATAATAAAAGTCAAAGTATAAATAGTACTAAAACTAACTTTTAAATTACAAGTTTAGTCCCAAAGCAAACAACTCCGTTAGATGAACATAAAATTTGTACCAAAATGTATTTTATTAGAATGAATGGAGCAAATAAATATTAATCATTGGTGGAACTGTCAAATAGATGTGCGAACCGTTATAAAAGTGTGAAAGAACATATCTAAATTAACATATAGTTACGGTTTTATAAGGAGGAGAAAGTTATAGTTAAGTTGGTGATACCCTGCTTAAACACTTCTGTGTATGTGGTCTAGAGGCTTACACCACTGGTTTCAGACCTAGGTTCTGATTTGATTTCTTAAAGTGATAACTTACACTTACACTAAAAATGGAAAAATAATCAATATTTTTCAAAAAAATTAAACCGCCTTCAAAACAAGAAAACTGCAAACAATAACACACTTCCCATAACACGTAAAAATGAAAAATAAACTGAATCATTTATTTCATAGGACGAAAATGCGCGACTTTTTCTAACTAATCTTGGAACTTACTGATCTGTTTGCAGTCGGTGTCAAGCCAAAAGTTAAATATATAAAAAATTAAATGCTGGTCCCATGCGCGGAGTGATGCGAATTGTAACCTATTAAATACTTCAGTAACTTCGACAGATCAGTAAGTTCCAAGATTAGTTAGAAAAAGTCGCGCATTTTCGTTTTATTTTTTATTTTTACGTGTTTTGGGAAGTGTGTTTTTATTTGCAGTTTTTCACAGATTATTTTTTACCCACAACGGGGTAGCACTTAGCCTTCATCACACCTGATGTTAAGTGGTGATAAGGCTGAAGGTGGAAGCGCACTACTCCCAGAATCCTCACTTACTTAAGGAACTGGCTATCTTATTCTAACTGTCGGAACACAACAACACTGAAAGCATCGTCAGACTTAGATAAGATGGTGGTAGCTAGCCAGGCGGACTTATAACAATTCCCACCACAAACCAAACCGAATACAATAATGTACCCCCACTGGGAATCGAACCCGGGACCTCTTCGTCTGAAATCGGTGGTGTGAACCACTAGACTACAGAGGTGGTTTCAAACCAACCTTAGGGTCAATATCGTACAACAAACTGACACCGTAAGAGCGAGGTTGATCACGAACGTTGTATGTTGTATTAACTTGCCATGTTAGTTAGTTAGTGGGGGACAAATCTTGCAAGCTTAATTTGACCCACTTCCCAGTGTCCGATGTAGCTGAAATTTTGTATACCGGTTTGGGTCAGATGACAATACAATATTAAAGTACAGTCAACAAAATAGCTTGTCATAAAAATGAAATTTTTACTAAAACTTGTAACAAGCTTTTATTTAAATTGCCATGTTAGTTAGTTTGTTAGTTAGTTAGTGGGGGACAAATTTTGCAAGCTAAATTTGATCCACTTCCCAGTGTCCGATTGAGCTGAAACTTTGCATACAGGTTTGGTTTGGATGACAATACAATATTAAAGTACAGTCAGCAAAAACGCTTGTCATAAAAACGAAGTTTTTACAAAAAACTTAAATAACATTTAAACGAAGTTGGTAGGAAATAAAATTACAAATAGTTTCTTTAAATTAGCAACTGCTGAGTCATAACGAGAAAAGAAACAAAGTCGTTACAATCAAAAGGCTATTGCAAAAACAATAACGGTCATATTTATCGGCGGAGGCATCTTAAGATAGCCTTATCTTTTTATCTATCACGACATATTAGTATCGTCTCTAGTTAAAGGACGCCCCACTGTGTTCGAGGACCATAGTTCGAAAAGATTGACTCTTTTAAATATACCGTCTTTTTAGAGTTTTTGTTTTAATTAAAGGAATTCAAATGTCTAGTGTTTTGTCTACAACTTTAGCTATCTGTTATTTGATTATCCTATCCTACTAATATTATAAATGAGAAAGTATGTTTGGATGTTTGTTGCTCAACCACGCCAAAACGGCTGAACGGATTTGGCTGAAATTTGGGACATAGATACTTTGTACCATAGAGAGGCTAATATGACATTCCCGCGGGATAACGTCGTGTAGTGTACGCGGGCGAAGCCGCGGGCGGAAAGCTAGTACTTAATAAATTTGGCGCAGGAGTAGGATACATAGGATATAACAATTTGTCAATACGTACTCGACCAGAATGTATGGAACAGCTGATTTTTATTGTAGAGTTGCAGAGTTGGCCTCATAGTAAAAAATGTTTATATTCATGAGCAAAATCACCACCTGAGGTTTTGCGTTTATAGAAAAACACCCTGTAGGTATAAAGTGGGTTTGTTATCCCTTAATCCCTAACACCACCATTTAGGATCAAAATAAGGTTACATACCCAGTGATACCACGTGGTCGGTTCATCTTACCACTACCCCTTTTAATTGCTATCTATAAAGATTGGATTTTGCAACTGTTTTACAGTTAAAGGCTAGACTCTCACTTCGAGAGAAATCTTACATACCTATTTTATAGACGAAACATCATTTTATTTTATTGTTTGTTTGTAATGAATAAATTAAAAATTAAAAACTACTGAACCGTTTTTGAAAATTATTTTACCGTTTGAAAGATACATCATTGCAGATTGACAAAGACTATATTTCATCCCGATAATCCCACGGGAACGGGTAACACGCGGGTACAATTGCGAGGATCCGCTATAACGAATAAAGTCAAAAACTACTGGACCAATTTTAAAAATTCTTTCACTAATCTATAACTACAATACTCCTGAGTGACCACAGCTATATTTCATCCCGATAATCCCACGAGAACGGGTACCATGCGGGTAAAACCGCGCGGAGCAGTAGAATAATTTACGATTGTTAAAGTAATTACCAATATTCATTTAGAATTTTAGCAAACCCTGTGAAAATATCTGAAATCTATTTTGAAAGTTCTCAACTAAATATTACAAATATCAAACATCTAGTTAGGTACACGTCCTATTATATATTATTAAACTTACATAGAATTTTATCAAAACCTGAAGCACTGCAACATTGCAATGTACCCGATACAAAATATTATTATGATGGTATCATAAAACTGAGTTCGAGATTATGACAACGAATAAAGATATAAAAAAACACCAACCTTTTATTAAATTCCTGACATTATATCGGCGATCAGTCCTGAAATTCCTGTGTCATTCCACACACAAACACTAAAAATACAATCCGAAACTTCTCAAAATAACACTAGTATTTCCAAAAAACAGTTCAAAACTTGTCAAAAAAAAATCCAAATATTTTACGACACGAAAAAACTTTTTTGTTCAACACGTCCGTCCTCTACCGCTGCTCGAAAGAAACTACCAGTAAATGTAGAATACGGTTGAATAAGACTTACTGTCTTCTCTTTCACACGTATAGCTGTAAACGGGTGTAAGAAAGACAGATACAAAGGCATGCATCATGGTCGCTGGTCGCAGTATGCTTTTTTCGGATTTCTTTGAAAGATCGCAGGATCTATATTATGATCTACAGGTATAGCAAGCACGGTGAGTTATGCCTCATGATTCATTGATATGGTTAGGGTACCATGTAACATTATGGTATTTGTGTTTTTTTTTTATCTATAGAGCTTTTTGGAGTTGCGTTTATTCAATTAAGAATGTAAATAAACGTGTTTGAACCGAATCGGATGAATGATATATTTAACGCTAAAAGTAATCAATATTAAATTGTAACATTATTTCATTCTAATTGTTTAATAAAAAATCAATATAGGGAGGTAAAGAGATATAAATAAAATAGTTAAGTATTTTATTTGATCATTAACTGACACACAATTTTTCTATCCAATCAATAAGAAAAATAACCATAGAGTCATCTTAATGTTATTATTCAGATCTTTAAATAATTATACAATCAAAGAGAATCCCTAAAAACAATATATTTGTCACAGTCACTAGATAAATAATTGAATTACTTTTAGTATAAGTCTGCGATGATGTCGGTTAAAAAAAAATACAATCATCAGTCATGGCAACGGTGACCAAATGTTTAATAAACTTGAACTTCTTTTCAGGCATTTCAGGGATCTTTAACTTACCTTCTTAATTGCGAAATGTTCCTCAAATTATAGTCAAATCAATAATTTGGTGTGCTTTTAGTATGTTCTGTGTACAATATTAGAATTCGAACCACCTTAATTGCGAAATGTTCCTCAAATTATAGTGAAATCAATAATTTGATGTGCTTTTAGTATGTTCTGTGTACAGTATTAGAATTCTAATCACCATCATTGCGAAATTTTCCTCAAATTATAGTCAAATCAATAATTTGGTGTGCTTTTATTATGTTCTGTGTACAATATTAGAATTTTTATTGCTCCATTTATCAAATTATAAATAATGTAGCCATCCTTAAAGAGTAGAATTCTTTGATTCTAATCTAAAAACATTAGAATCGTCTGCTGATAATAGAAATTTCAAGATTTATGTGGCATTAAACTATTTATCAAATAGTTCCATATACTGCTTAGACCCTAACACTTAACTTCCTTAAATAAACTTAATCCAAGCGTAGGTGTAAGTGATTGCAGATGTGACGAACTTAAGTGTCATTTGATAAACACTTTAGATGTTACAGTTATTTTTCAAGAGTTATTATTTTAACTGGAACTTTTTTTACCGTGAGAAAGAAAGTTAAATTTTATTTGATCTGTAATACCTATAATAAAGCTGATACTTTTTTTACCGAATAATACACTGACACAAACAGAAAAAAATGTTTATTTTATGTTGCATAACTTATGGTATGTTATTTTTTTTTATCAGACAGAGTCCATAATTAACACTTCTTACAAAAACTTATAAAATTAATTCTAATTACTTATATAAATAAATGTAAGTATTTAATTTGAAAAGAAATGTCAGTGAAATTCATATATAAATCAATCAAATAAAATAAAAATTAAAATCACACAATAAAAATTTATTGATAACCTAATTATCTTATTAATCTTTAAAGGTTTTTTCATGTTTCTTTTTTTAAATGCAAGTTTCGGAAACAGGGTTATTTGTAAAACGCCAATAACCTTACCGCAGTACACTCGACAGCACATCAAGTTAAACAGTTGAATTGGGATAAAAGCTTTTATTGCGTAGCTAGCCCTACGTGGCATAAAGGCAGTCTCCAGGTATGTTGACCTGTGCGAATAATTGTATAGTCTGATGTGCCGCCGTTTGTACTTAACTAACATCATAAACTACTTACGTTTATTTTACGACTTTCCATAAAACACGAATAAATAATTTGTTATTGTTTTTCGATCAACTGTTCGGACATATTTTGTACGGATAGTCGATATTTTATGGTTTTTTATTGTTTATGATGTTAGTCATTACAACTGCGAGGTTGTTGGTGGTATATAACCCTGCATAATCCAATTCTATAAATTAAATGTTAGCTTTATTAGTTAGGGGCCAACTCTGCAACTCAGATAAGATAAGATAAGATAATCATTTATTTCATAGAACATGGTACAAAAGTTTGTTGATGTCAATTTGTGATAGTTGAGCTCATATTCGACCGTCAAAACGGCATAGAAAAGTTTAACAAAAAACAAAAAAAATCAAGCAATTCAATTCAAAATCAAAAAATCAACAGAAAAAAATCAACTGTTTCATACAAATTGTCAATACCTACTCGACCAGAATGTATGGAACAGCAACTTTTTTTGTTGCGTTGCAGAGTTGGGCTCCATAGTAAAAAAATTACATCTTCATGAGCACAATCACCACCTAAGAGTTTTTGCGCTTATTCATTAGCACGTTGTACAATAGATGTTGGTGATACGAAGTTTACCGGGTCCGCTAAAATCAAGAGGCCTGCGACCGACCAGGTCCCCAACTAACGTAATATTTACCAAAAAGGTTTCAAGTAAGAGTATTATTTTCTGTACTTGTGATGGTATTCGGATTAAGACAGTATTTATCTAGGTTTGTTATAAAAAAATACCTAAAAAATTATCCCGGGTTCGATTCCCGGCGAAGCTACTTGGAGAGTGTGTCGTTTTTTTCTAATATTTCTAAAACAGTGCGTGGCAATCTTCGTTTACAAGTACCTTTAAAGTACTCAGAATTATAATGATTAAAATAATGTATACATATATACCTATTCTTACTAATCCATACTATAATAATATCATAAATGTGAAAGTGTGTTTGTTTATTTGTTTGTCCATCTTTCACGTCAAAATGGAGCAACTGATCGACTTGATTTTTGGTATGGGAATAGTTTGGAAGCTGGAGAGTAACATAGGCTACTTTTTAATCAGGAAAATTATAAAATTAAAATGATTATTCGTATGAAAAATAGTTTTGACTGTTGTACGATACAAAACTGTCATTTCTTCCATGGCCGCTTCCACGTCTGCCTACGCGTGGTCAAAATCGAGTATTCTTTTCCATAAGATTAGAACAAAAAAAATGTATTGGAACTAGCGCCAAAAACGCCCCATCTCGCATGCGCGCAAACTTAGGTATCTGTCACGTACCTAACTTCATCGTGTTTTCTTTTTCATCTGTCTAATATTGGTGATACGAAGTACTTTAAAGTATACTATAATTTATATGGCAAAACAACGTTTGCCGGGTCAGCTAGTATTAAATAATAAGGCGCCCATTCTCCAAAATAGGGTATTTTAAATTATGGATTACTCGCAAATCACAAGTACTTAAAATTTTGAAAAAATATATGTTATTTTACAGTTATTTATCTAGTGCTTCCGGCCGTTTTTTTCGATTGGTGATATTTTACTGTGTCAAATAAAATCCTAAACATCCGTCTAATAATAATTCAAATATCATATTACTTGCAGTATAATTGGTTTTAGTTAATGAAAAACATATGAAAATAATTGTCTTTGAATAGCCGAGGGATTCCGGCCGTCATAAATTTAATTTTCTTATTATTTAATTTTTAATTGAATTTTAAGTGATTTTCGATTCGCGGGGCGCTCGCGAGTTCACAGTTCACTGCCGGCTGCCGCCGCTGGGTCCGCGCGAAGTATATAGAGCGCGGCCGACAAAGCGTTAGCGTGCCTATTTCGGTCGTGATTCCTCGCCTTAATGAATTTCGCAAACCAAATCAAAACTTGATTAAGAAACCAATCTAAAACCTCACCTTATTATTAAGTACTTAATTAACATTAATAAATCACTTTCAAAAAGACATACGTCGAAATTTTTGTGCCTTTGAAAGTAAATGAACTTTTCTGCAACCTTTCATTTATTAAATGCACTTTCATTAACGTGCACAATGAAAGTCATTACATACAAAATATTTGTGAAGATATGGTGTCGAATTTTATCATTATTGTAACATTATTTTTGGGAAAATCTAATTATATCAATGAATCGAGGATCGTGTAATGATTGATGAGTTAGGGCTTGTTCACAGTGGCCTGGGACCGTTAAATTTCATTAAAAATATGAGAAATTTTGAAATCCATATTTGTATCATGGGACTTTAATCTTTTCTTGCCTATTAAATAAAAATAACAATGAAATGAAAAAGTCCTTTTTTATCCAAATCGGGGTAGCCCTTAGCCTTCATCACACCTGATGATAAGTGGTGATAAGGCTGAAGGTGGAAGCACACAACTCCCAGAATCCTCAATCACTGAGGAACTGGCTATCCTATCTCTAACTGCCAGAATACAATAATACTGAAAACATCATCATTGTTATGGCGTCATTACTTAGATAAGATGGTGGTTGCTAGCCAGGCTGACTAAGAACAAGTCCTATCAACAACCAAACCGAACAACCGATATGTACCCGCACTGGGAATTGAACCCGGGACCTCTGTGTCTGAAATCAGTGGTATGAACCACTATACCACAGAGGCGATTAAAGTCCTTATTCAAATAAGCATAAAAAGCAATTTTAGCGTTAAGACAAATTAGACCTTAGGCTAAGATATAGGCTACTTCTTGTCTCAAATATTTGTAAAGGACGAAGTTGCAGGCAAAACGCCTGCAAACAAAGTTACCATGACAAGAAAGAAATAAAAAAACCAAGACTAAATCTTAAATTTAGACGAACGTCGTCGTTGTGGTAGCACAATTTTTTTAACGTATCAAGCTTAGCAATTTCAATTTTTTTTTACATGCACAATGCGATTTTTTTACTGAAAATACAGTATAAGAAAAATCTACCCAGCCCTACATCTCACAAACAGCTCCAGACTAGACCTTTCACTATCCGGGCGAATGCTCTAACCACTGAGCGACTGAAACTGAAACGACTTCGTAGCTCAGTGGTTAGAACATTCGCCCGGACATGACAGCGAAAGGTCAAGGTTCGAGTCCCATCGGAGCTGGTTGTGAGACGGGTCGATTTTATCTAATACTTCAAGTTTAAAATTATATTCTTAAATTATTTTGCTGCAGTTAATACAATACTGTCATACATCTACTTTCATACAAAAGACATCAACGCATTACATTTATTTAAGGTAGACTATAATATTTATTTCACGGACCATTGTTTAGTAATAAAAGAAAAAAAATAGGATGAATACAAAAAAAAATTACATACAAATAGAAAAATTTGGCAATTAAGAACAACGTATAATATAATACTTCTGCTCTTTTGTATTTCTCTGTAACTTTAAATTAATTTTTTTTACTAAATTTTGATACGGACCATTGTTCAGTAATAAATGAAAAAAAAACAGGATTTATACAAAAAAATATACTTACATACAAATATAAAAATTTTGCCATTTAACAACGTTTAATACTTATTATACTTCACCACTTTTATATTTCTCTGTAACTCCATATTAAAACTTTATAGTAAATTTTTATTTAAAATTACATAATAACCACCAAAATTTTCTTCTTTTTTCTTACCTTTTTATCGGATTCCTGTGCCATTACAACCGCACCCTTACTTCCCAGGTGTGAGATCCATCACCGCGCAACGATGTTAATTTGCCAACAACAAGGGGGGTTCGGTGCACGACTATTCTGAAATATCACATTCACTTCGAAATTCTCACTTTCGAGAAATTTTCACTTTCGAGAAATTTTCACATTCGAGAAATTTTCACTTTCGAGAAATTTTCACTTTCGAGAATTTTTGCTTAAAAAATACCCAACAAACATTTTAGTCGTAATAAGAGAAACTTACGTGACTGAAAATGCTAAAAACATCGTATTGTAGTAGGTAATTTGCGTGACTAAGGCCACGTTCGCACGGACGTAATATTATCGCGCGTTGAAGCGATTTTTTGACGCCCTGAAACAGAACTTATGGAGTTTCCCTAATCCGTTCACACGCGAGCGATTTTTTTACGCGGCGTTATTTTACCGCACATTGCCCGATTGACGGCGCGACGCGATGGACGCGATGGAAATACAACATACGGGCAGCCCTATTGGCGTTCATACAAGCGTTTTTCTAACGCTACCTACTGTCAGTGGGTAACTATTTTTACGTCATTAGGTTTATTTTCATTTAGGTGATACCTACCTAAATAACACAAGGACTCATTTGGGAATCTTGTCGCTGTATTTTATTAAGGCCAACAAATAAGCAGTAGTTTAGCAAATGAGCTGATTGACATTCTCATATTTATCGAAGAATTTTAGAGGAAATCGTTGAAGCTTGCTGTACTGAGTGTAAAATTGACCAGTAAGATAACTCTCTCTGAATGAAGAGGATGAAACCAGTACTGCCTTCTATTTGCTTATCGTTTCTTAATGTCGTCCGAATTCATGATAGGTACGCCTGCAGTCCGCACCGTGTGAGCACAAAACGCCAAGCGATTTTTTTACGTCTATGCGAACACCTCTGGTTCCTAGGCGTTGACGTTGCGATATCGATTGAATAATTTATAATAATGTACTTAATCTCTTTTCAATCTCCCAATTTTAAATTAAAAGTAATAGTTATTTAACAGATTAAATTGCAGTTTTGACAATAATTGTTAATAATATTTTTTTGTAAACTTTTGCACGTTGACAATAACAACAAAATATGCTGGTGATTTGTATGTAACAACTAATGTAACCATATTTTTGCAAATAAATATATTGATTGATTGATTGATTGATTGATTGATCGCCCCGCTAACGCAACGCCTTTCTGCACGCCCGTGCGAACGTGGCCTTAAAGTCTTCGATCAACAATAACACCTAGTTCTAGATACATAGTTGGAGTGACAGACATGGCCGAGCGTTATATGCCCACTACCTTTCATAAAGTCTGTTTCCATATTTATTTGTATAAGTATTTGTTTCAGTTTTAGATGGAATCTTATCACTTCTTATTAATATCTACTACCACAACGTAACGAGTGGAAAATGAGTATAATTATAAGTAGATTATTTTAACAGTAAAAATTGAAAATGAAGTATTTAGAAAAAATCGACCCGTCTCACAACTAGCTTCGATGGGACTCGAACCCACGACCTTTCGCTTTCCGGGCGACTGCTCTAACCACTGAGCTACGGAGTCGTTACGAGAAGCGTCGAATTTATCCAATACTTCTTACACGCTGTATAGTCAGCGTTAATTTCATCAATGTGGAGATATTACTACCCTCACACGCGAAAGAAATACCTTTCCAGGTATTTGGCTAAATACCAGTATTTTTTTTCCAGTATTTTTTCTAAATACTTCATTTTCAATTTTTCTATTATAAAAATTGCATTGTGAATGCAAAAAACTAAAAATTAAAATATTTTAACAGTGTCAATAATACTAAGGTATTACAAACTTGAAACGCTTCCTGTCATTTATAATGCTGGACCTGAGAAGCATAACACTGTAAGTCCATTTTTAGCGGTTTTTGCTTTTTCAGCCCAATGTATATAAAATCCCGTATTCTTTCCAACGATAAAACTGTATGTTCAAAAAGTCGGTCGGAACCCAGTGTTTTATAATTGTATAACAACGTAACAGACGTTATGGCCTTGAGGCATAGTGTCGCAAGTGATAATACAGTAAAATACTTTGTACGTTACCAATATTGTATCTGGAATTATGAAATGGCATTTTAACGTAAGTGCGGAGTTACATACTTCTGCCTCTACCTTGTCCTGTCGCGATTCCTATAAAAACATGACACATAAAACTGTATCTAACGGAGTTTTTACAAACTTCATTAAATTTTATTAAATCAAACGAAAGGATGATCTCTTATTGTGGCATTTCTTAATCTATGATAGTTATTCTATTAAACAAATTGCTAAAACTTTTGCTTTTAGTCACTTAGGGATAAAGTCCATACAACAGCAATTTTTTCACAAAGTTGTCTCTACTGTAAAATTATGGTTTTGGCACTTGCAGCTTAATGGCTCTCAGGTCCAGAATGTAAGATCGCAACATTCGTAACCTTTTTTCTCCGTTTAAAAAAAAGTCAGTCTGTGCCATAAAGGTAAAGTTTTCATTTAGTTCGTGAGTCTTCATCTAGTACTATTGTTGATCGAAGCTGTAAGTGCTAAAACATCGTATTGAAGTAATTTTAGAATTAATTATACAACCTCTAAACGACACTTAAATGGTCTATACGACCGCTACATGACTCTGTTACGACACTGAGTCGCAATAAGTGGCCTCTTTGCCCTGATAGTAACGTAATGGCAACGACTTGCGGCGACCTATAAATGTTTGTAGGAGGAGCCCGTGTCGGTAGTGGTTAGAGCGCTAGGCCAGCGATCTTCGAAGTTAAGCAACTTTCACAATGGTCGGTCTTGGGATGGGTGACCAAAATTTATTACCTCAAGCTTCTCCGTGCTTCGGAAGGCATTAAGCCGTTGGTCCTGGCTGCGTTTGCAGTCGTTAATACCCACCAATCCGCAGTGGGCCCGCTTGGTGGGTCATGTAATGGGCCATCTCCATTTCTCCTTATCCATCCATAAGGAAGACCAACTGGCCTTTCTTTTCCATCCATAAGGAACTCCTTATGGATGGACAAGGAGATTTACTTTGCACCCACCCAAAACCGGAGCATAATAATAAAGTAGCATAAATTGTGCTTTTTCACCAGAATAAGTCTTTAAGGTAATTTGCAGCACATTGAACTCCAAAACTTACTGAAAAAACCTACGGATATTACTTGTGACGGTTTTTTTACATATCGGACAGTTTTCGACCTTTTTTACAAACAAAGAATCTGGATACTGACTTTTTTATTTTTAACTTGTATTTGGAGATGATTTTTTTTAAATATTTTATTGATATAGAAATTAATTACTAAATGAATGTCAGACAAAACCACAACATTTATTCACTCACGGGGTAACACTTAGCCTTCATCACACAAGCCGGCCTAGCATGAGCGGCTTTTATCACGCGATATGATATGCCTTCTTGCTTACACCTTATGCCCGAATACTCGTAGGCTACTTATCTTTGGGAGCGTCTCACACATAGCCCTGTCACTTTTAATGTCAAACGTATGAAAGAGATGCCATGATGTTTGAGACGCTCCCAAAGATAATTAGCGTTCGAGAATTCGGGCGTTGGTGGGGTAAGCATGACAACATGCCGTACCATATCATATCGCGCGATAAAAGCCGCTCATGCTAGGCCGGCTGATGTCAAAAGGTGATAAGGTTGAAGGTGGAAGCGCACTACTCCCGGTATCCTCAATCACTGAGGAACTGGCTATCTTATCTCTTACAGCCGGAAGACAACAATGCTGAAAACGTCATTGTTATGGCGTCAGACTTAGATAAGGTGGTGGTAGCTAGCCAGGCGCACTTTGAACAAGCCCTATAATAAAACCGAATACAATATGTACCGCCACTGGGAATCGAACCCGGACCTCTGGGTTTGATACCGGGGCCTCAATTCTGCTATTTTACCACAAATTGCTATGTCGCGGACATGCCATTGATTTGCCAACGCCATTGATCTAAAAACGGTATTCTACTAATTTTGAGAAAAACGTCGTCAGCATATCGCTGGCACGTCGTCAGCATCGCATCGGCTTGGCTTGAGTAGATTGAACTAGTGCATATAAAATTATACCTAATAAATGTACAAACAAGGGTCATTATTGTTTAGCTATTTTGACAATTTTGACATCCGTCTAAAATTTAGTGTCATATCAACATTAAGAAGCTTAGAACCAAACTGGAGATTGCAGTTAGAAATCGGTCAAGTGCGAGTCGAACTCGCCCATTTATTTTATTTTAATTTATTTATTTATAATAAATAAGGGTTGAAGGGTTCCGTGAAGGGTACCCATGAAGAGTTCCATACCTACTTAACGTACCGATTACTTACGTCTAGCAAAAATACCACTACCATTTTTCGCTAACAAAAAATAACTTTGTAAAACTTTGTTTAACTTTTGACAGTTGCAATATTGACAAAATACCATCCGCCTTTACGAGACTATTTCAGTTAATTTATGCACAAAAACACAGGGTTTCTATGAATGACAAAGTAACATTTGCGGTTTTTTAAATAATATTGTTTTTTATAGTGTTTGTATGAAGGACAAAGTAGATAGGCGGTCTTGTGTTGTCTGTTCGTTCATTTGGTCCGGCCGGTGAAAGCTAGAATCAGATGGCGGCAGCATAGCTCGGTCCACCCACCTGTCATTTATTGACGTTTTGTTAGGTTATGTTAGGTAATAAACGATATAAAACAATACTAAATAAAACAAAAAGGTATTGCTAAAGTGTAGTTATATGACAAAAGTAATCTTACCGGTGTATTTACTGCTCAATTCATAATCATTTTCAACGAAATATTTCTTAATTAACCTAGAGAAAGGTGTTGGTTGAAATTTTCCGCGACGTATTGCTTGTACCCGCTGACTACTAACTTTATTATCTTTGGGAAACTTATGAGTGCCTATTTCACGATAGCTTGGAACACAACAAATCGTCATTATTTAATAATATTGGGTAATTCGATTAGTCCCATAGAAAACAAGCTTACTTTAGGAACAAGCTAAGATAGCGCCGTTTTGCCAGTCGGCCCCATTGAAACCTTGTTAACTGTTGTCAACCACGTAGCCTGCGGTCGTCCTCTGCCTCACTTTCTATCCAGCATAGTTAGAGCCCTTCTCACAACGTTACTTTCGTCAAGTCTCATTAAGTTTCGAATTTGAAAAAAAGCGAGAAGCAAATAAGAATGTATAGCGTCGTCTCATTCCTTTCGATTTGAATTCCATTACTACTAGTTTATATACCTATTCGAATATCCGTAACCTCATCGAAGTAAACTCTATGTACTGAGCAATTTTTATTATTGAAAAGAAGTGCCTATATTTTTTTTTATTAGAAAAAATCGACCCGTCTCATAAAGTAGCTCCGAATCGATGGAACTTGAACCCACGACCTTTCACTGTCCAGGTGAATAATCTTACCACTTAGCTACGGAGTCGTTAGGAGAAGCGTCTCGAAACGCTGGCTAAACAGCGTGTAAGAGGTGTTGGATACATTCGACAGAATAAGACCATTTTGATCATTTTTACGAGAAATAAATGTCTCCATTTTTGTATGGCACAGGGAATGAATGAACTAGCGGTTTCATTCGAATTTGCGAACTAGCGATCGATTCTTTTTGTATTCTCAAACCATTTGATTGCTGGAATCAGTAACAATCGCCCATCTTTGTGATAAATACGACCAAAACAAGTATCGAGTAATAAATTACTCGGTATCGTAACCAAAGTATCCAGTGTACTCAGATATCGATACTTTTTGCGGGATCCCTATCTCCTGTTTGGTTCTAAGCTTCTTGATCTATCGATCGATAAATCAAACAAAACTTTTTATTATTTTATTTTATTATTAATACAGGCCTATTTATTACGAAGTTTGATTCAGATGATGTTTACTGTGAGGCGCCCGTGGCGTAGTGACCGATGATAATGATGAATGCTTCTTCACTCGTCGGGAATAAACTGATATTTGATTTCCGCGATATATTTTATTACCGACATTTTCACTGAGGCGGAACGTGTTTATAAACTCCGTATCCGACAAAACAATCCATCTCCATGTTAAAATGTGATGTGGCATTGTTGTAATCACTTTTATCGGAGAATCTAGACGAGAAAACGATGAAAAAACGTATGGCTGCACAATTGCTTCTCAATGGCCAATTTTGACAGATATCGACGATGCCAACGCTATCGGCACAAACGTCAAATAAGAGCAGAATACCTATTTATGTTGCCGTGCTGCCGCTATTGTGACGCCATTGGTTAGTAGAATTCCGAAATGTATCAATAGCGGCTGGGTAGCCGCTATTCAACTTTTTTGACAGGAGCAGAATACCAAAAGTGTCATTTTAAGCTATCGCTATGCTAACGACGTGCAATTGAACTGCATTACATTTAGCAGAATTGAGACCCGGGTTGTGTACCACTAGACCACAGAGGCGGTCAATATCATAATATCACTTAAAACTAGAAAAATCGTTAAAAGTTCATCATTTTGATGTTGGTCGTTAAGGCGATACACGACTGAAGCGAGATAGCAATGAGAAAATGACACGCGCGGGAGCGATACCGATTTTGTAGATTAGGCAAAAACAACACAAAATCACTTCGTAATATAAAACTATTACGTTTTTTTTTTAATTTATCTATACTTACAATTGAAAAATTGAAAATTGAGCGTCACAACTAGCTCCGATGGGACTCGAACCTACGACCTTTCACTGTCCGGGCGAATGCCGTCCGGTTACAAATATTAGAGATTAATTGAATCGTATAGATATATTATTTTTTAGGTTTGCATTCCCAATGCAATTTTTATGATTGAAAAATTGAAAATGAAGTATTAGAAAAAGTTGACAGCGGCTCCGTAGCTCAGTGGTTAGAGAAAGAAATGGACACCCGGATAGCGAAATGTCGTGAGTTCGAGTTAATTGGAGCTGGTTGTGAGACGGGTAGATTTTTTTAAATACTTCAAAAAAGTTATTTAAATTTTTACTTTTTTGCATTCACAATGCAATTTTTATGGTTCAAAAATGGAAAATGAAGTATTTAGAAAAAATCGACCCGTCTCACAACCAGCTCCGATGGGACTTGAACCCACGACCTTTCGCTATCCGGGCGACTGCTCTAACCACTGAGCTACGGAGTCGTTACGAGAAGCTTCGAATTTATCAAATACTTCTTACACGCTGTATAGCCAGCGTTAATTTCATCAATGTGAAGATATTACTACCCCCACACGCAAAAGAAATACCTTTCCAGATATTTGACAATCGCTAAAGAAGAAATTACTATGGCAAGTTATTAAAATTTTTACTTTTTTGCATTCACAATGCAATTTTATGGTTGAAAAATGGAAAATGAAGTATTTAGAAAAAAACGACCCGTCTCAGAACTTCAAAAAAGTCCTTTTTTTTCGAGTAGCAATCTAACCTAACACCCCTGTCAAAGAAAGCAGGGTCACTATCACTGCGCCAAAGGGCTCGAAACATGAATATTAATTCGGTCTGCATTCTAAGCCGTTGTACCCAAACTAGTTTTTTGACAAACCATGCGAACTTGCGATCACAAATTGATAAATAGTTTTTTTCTCGATCACTGGTACGTTTATCGATAAATCCGATCTATAAATCGATTCATGGCAACCGCTTTAAACGGAAATCGAATGTAAATCGTTTGACATTTTGTTGAGCAGTTTAAATAACAACAGTTGTTTAACACGGTTTAGTTACAACCAAGAAAAACTGCTGGACCGGTGAATCATGTACATCTCATAAAGAAGTTTTAACCTGCCATAATGTGTGCATGTGTGTGTCGTACAGCACCCCGATCGCGGTAATTCTATGACGCATTAGTCAGGTGTACGTGCAGTTGACGTGCAAAACCGTTTGAGCGTTTGTGCACTACCACTGAATTTTACCGATCCGGAAAAAATCGGATGCTTGTATTTCATTAATTACTATTATAAATGATTTATTATTAAAATACAAGCATCCGTTTTTTTCCGGATCGGTAAAATTCAGTGTAGTGCACAAACGCCCAAACGGTTTTGCACGTCAACTGCACGTACACCTGACTAATGCGTCATAGAATTACCGCGATCGGGGCGCTGTACGACACACACATCGGATGCTTGTATTTAATTAATTACTATTATAAATGATTAATTATTAAGATACAAGCATCCGTTTTTTTCCGGATCGGTAAAATTCAGTGTAGTGCACAAACGCCCTTTTGATAACCCACGGCGATGACAGTGCGACAACGTTTTCTGGTCCGGTGATAATATAATCATTGGAACTAAAACAGTTTTCATACTCGTATATAGTCTATTTTGACAGCTAACTTCGTATTGCAAGTGGCTCCTCTGTCACGGATGTCACCGGAACAGACAGGATTGTGGGATTATAGGTTTACGTGACGTGTGCGTCGTTATGTCATTACGGCAATACGAAGTCAAACGTCAAGGCGCAAACGTGATCAAGACGCGCTGCATAGAATTACGGCGATCGGCAGGCAGGCTTATTACCGATCTTAAAGTGACAGTTGCAATCGCGACAATTAACAATTAATCGCTCCCAAAACACATATTCGTATTACGGAACGTAGATCGCTACGATAGCGCCACAAGCGAGCGATTTGTGAACTAAAATTGCATGAAAGCGCTCGTACCGTACTGTACCGATTGCAAGCCAACCGCAACTAGTAGCAGTCGCGTTGCAATTGTACAATTAGCAACTGGTTGCTTGTTTTGGTAATAAGCCTGCCGCACGCAGGGTGCCTACCATCAACTCTTATTGCGGTTTTGTTTAGGACCTAAACTAAACCTAAACGACAATTTATTTGCGATCGAGATTTTATTGCGTCAATGACAAGCGATTCAGCGACATTTCACAGCCGCTTATCTGTCATGAACTCTTATTTGACTTATAACCCGGTCGAGCTAACATAACACCTACAGGTTATACCCGTCCCTCTCATTCTCCGGACATGACAGATTGAGTGAAAGAGACGGGTAGAAGAAATTTAGGACACAAATCGTTAGTTCATTCACATTCAGCAATTCATTTGCGATTCAGTTTTTAGAAGGTCTTTGTACGAAATAAAACAATTCATTTTAGGAACCTATTCAGGAGCCCGTGGCGCAGTGAATAGCGCGCTTGGCCTGCGATCGTTGAGGTTAAGCAACGTTCGCAATGGTCGGTCACGGGATGGGTGACCAAAAACTTTTCATCTCGAGCTCCTCCGTGCTTCGGAAGGCACGTTAAGCCGTTGGTCCCGGCTGCACTTGCAGTCGTTAATACCCACCAATTCTCCTTATCTCCTTATTCATCCATAAGGAAGGCCAGTGCCCCAGCAGTGGGGACATTAAATAGCTGATGATGATGATGATGATGATGATTCTGGATCAGGTGTGCGATTCTCTAACGAAATTTCACCGTCACATCGTCGTTCACTTCGATTCTTTATGTCAAAATTCATAATAAACAAGTAAAAGTCAAGCGATAAAGAACGTCGAGTTTGTTGATTGAATCTTAGAGAATCGCACAACTGATGATAGGTACCCAGATGTTGTCATTACACTATCGTGGTGCCTCCCTTCATTCTACAGATCACAGCCGTCTCTATCGTCTTCTACAAGCCATGCTATGATACGGAACGGCAACATTGCTGTGAACCGGTTTACCCCTCTGAGTACTAAATCCTATGGAGGTGGCAAACCCACGAAAAAGTGAGGTGTAACTAAGTCAAAATGTAAGAAAATCTTGGAGTTCAGTTTTAAACTACTTCTAATTGTCGTATTAATCGGTCCGTCAAAATCAGTCCAGCCGTTTCAGAGATTAACCGGAACAAACAGAAAGACAGACAAAAATTGAAAAACATGTCATTTTGGTATATGTACCGTATATATAATCATATGCACGTAGTAAAAAGCAGTTATTTTAATGTTACAAACAGACACTCCAATTTTATTTCTTTGTATAGATGTATAGAAGATATGCCATCTCCATAGGATTCAGTACTCGAGGTTTACTCGCTGTTTACCTGTCAAACGGTGCAAACGTTGTCAAATCGGTTCACTTAAAACTACGTTGCCAACTTTATGCGCATGGCTTGTAGAAGACGATAGAGATGGCTGTGTACAGATACGTCGGTGGCACTGAGCCTATTAAACTTACCCATTTATAGAGACTCGCCTATCCCGCAGACAATATTTTAATATACTATTAAACTTTCCTATTATAAGTAAGCAGGAGCCGCACTCTGAAATGCAAAATCTAAAACTTCCGTAGCCCCATCCCTCTCAATCGATTTTATCCCGACTAGAGAGTGAGAGGGACAGGTATACCGTACTTTGTATTTAGTCATAAAGTTTTTATTGTAAATTGTTTTAATAATAAGCCAGTGACGCGGTTTGGCGAGCATAGCCGGAGAGCAGAGACAGATTAAGAAATATAAGTTTTTAGTAAAAATTTCATTTTTATGACAAGCTTTTTGCTGACTGTACTTTAATATTGTATTGTCATCTAAATCTTTCGCTATCCGGGCGACTGTGAATAGTAATATCTTCACATTGATGAAATTAACGCTGGCTATACAGCGCGTAAGAAAGTATTGGATAAATTCGACGCTTCTCGTAACGACTGCGGAGCTCAGTGGTTAGAGCAGTCGCCCGCATAGCGAAAGGTGGTCGGTTCGAGTCCTATCGCAGCTGGTTGTGAGACGGGTCGAATTTTTTTCTAAATAGGTACTTCATGTTAAATTTTTCAAGAAAAAGTAATGTAAAAAGTCCAATAAATGTTTTTCTTTCTTCTTTCTTTCTTTCTAATAATAAAAAAAGTTCAAAGCCAACATAGTAAGCTAGATATGCTATCAAATCAATATACAATTACATTGCAAAAATAACCCAGCACAAACATTCCCACAACACATCTCTAAAACAAACAAAACCAAAATTGACCCTGTTCCTCCCAGCACAATATTATCTTTAGAATAACAAAACATAACAAAAATAAACAAAAAATAACAAAAATGACAAACACACCGACCGCCGGATCATTAACTAGGAAAGGCTGGACTTCGACGTGCATTCTTTGAGAAGGAATGTCTTAACATTGTTCGGTTAAGGGGAAGCGACTATTTTTAATTTAACTGATATGTAAAAAACTGACACAAATTTGATTCTAAGATAGGTTAGCTAAGCGTGGCTCTTTAGTCTTGCGTTTCCCGCGAGATCAATTTACCGAATACCATTCCCGTTGACTTAAAAACAAACTGTTTTGGCATTTCTACCGCCTGAAGACCTTTTAAACTGAACTAGACTTAGGCTGTTGAAAAAACTCGAGCTGCAACAAATCCATTCTAATATTATGAAGAGAGAAGATTAGATTTTTTGTTTTCTTTGTATATTTGCATGTCAAAAACTACTGGACTGATTTTATAAATTCTTTTGCCAGTAGAAAGCTACATTATTTTCATGTAACATAGGCTATATTTTATCCCACAGATATTGGAACTACGTGGGCAAAACCGCGGGGAGCTACTAGTAACAGTTAAAGATGTGAGAACTTGAAAACATACCTACATTCTTAATTTTTTAATTTGTTCAATCAATTGTTGAAACAAGGATGTATTATAAATTAAAACCATAAACAATACAACGTGTTATACGTTGCAACTTGTGATAACCTAATTAAACACACAACAAACACAATATAATGTTCATCACTCAGACTTTTGCCTCAGATAGACATTAATCTTCAGACCCACTTAAAAAGAATTGATTACATTTAAACACTAGATCACCCGTACATCAAAACATTAAATAATTCCAAAAATATAAACAGAACCTAACATAAATGTTAACTGAAACAACTTCGCCTTAACACCCAAAGTTGTTCGTTCGGTAGGTCTTTGAGCAGTATCTACCTGATTTATAGTCTACTTGTCTGTCTGTCACGGTTAGGACACAGACACAAGAGGTAGCGGAAATATTAAAAATAAAGAAGAGTGCATTCATATTTGTTTTACCTCATGCATGAGCGTTTTTTTTTTGTAGTAATAGATTAGTTATTTGTGGTTTATACATGCGTGTCCTAGTTATGCCAATAATATTTTTCGTCATCATCATGCCAGCCGCTAAAATATTATTGGTACCTATAAGTATTTTATATTTTTAGATAAGGAATAATTAAGGTTACCTAGTTTTCGTAAAAAATGACAGTATCCAGGGGTGATTTTCTCTTTTTTAACCGACTTCAAAATTGACAAGGAGGAGGTTAAGTATCTATTCGTCGCGTTTTTTTTCTTATATCCACTAAGTACTTATATTATCACACTTTCAGATAAAAAAATAACTAAGTATATTAAAGTAAAAACTTTAAGATAAAAAAATTCTATTCGTGATAGGTATGTTTCTTTATTCATACTTTTTATTTATTTTGGCACGGAACAGTCATTAAAAAAATTAATCTTTTAACAAGTCGTAAACCACAACACAACTTCTGTTTTCATTTCAATCAAAACGCTCCCCGCTGCGCTCATGTAGTGTGGTCGCACCGCTAACTCCTGTGTCCACTAACACGATTTTTTGTGTCCGTGCGTCATAATAGGCGGTTATCTATTTAGTGGCAGTTTTGGGGTGTGATTCAGTGGTTTTGGGGTTCCGTAAGTCAATAATCCATACTTTAATATTACAAATGTGAAAGTGTGTTTGTCTGGCTTTCACGTCAGAACGGAGCAACGGATTGAAGTGATTTTTGGTATGGGGATAATTTGGGAGCTAGACTTTGGCTGGAACTTAATAGATAGAGCGGTTCAAGACGAAGGTTTCTATATTTATTACATCTTCATTGCACACGGATGCAAAACTGAGGTAGGACGGGAGCATCCCAGGTGGGGTGATTATAACTTATTTTTCAAGTATTTCAACATTTTTTGTTCTCTTTTTTTATTCACAAAACAGCGTAGCACTTAGCCTTCATCACACCCGATTCAAATTGTAGATAAGGCTCAAGGTGGAAGCGCACTGGGACCATCAACTACTGAGGAACTGGCTATCTTATCTCTAACTGCCGGAACACAACAGTGCTGAAAACATCGTTGTTATGGCGTCAGATTTAGATAAGATGGTGGTCGCTAACTTTAGTCTTAACACCTACCAAAAGTAACATGTACTTACTTCTTTTCTTTACCATAATTTACTTTGGACTATGATTGTTCGTTTATTAAAGGCACCGGCAAAGCTCTTAAATTAAAGAAGAAAAAGATTTCTAGCGAAACCATTGTTGCATAATTTTTAACAAGAAATTAATTTTTTAAAACCCTTTTCATAAAAATAATGTAAAGAACCACAATCAAACACGATCACTTTCCTTACCCAACTTATTTTTTTCCAGTTTACTCCAAAACTCCTTAAAGGTGTATTCGGGGTGGGTCTGGGTGACGTAATGTTTCAATTTATTTTGTTCGCATGTCATCCCTGTGACGTCACCGGGGTAAAAAAATGTCTGTCAGAATCACACACATTGATCTGTAGGTACCTCTAGCATAAAAATCTATCGTTATAGTAATCAAATAGTAAAAATACCGTCCTTCAAAAGCTCTGAAAGTGCGTTGCTATCAAATATGTATTGAATTTCAGTTCCTTATACGACTAAACGACTGAAATAGTGGCTGCTCGGTTTTCATTCAAAATAATGCAATTACGATAACGGTTCCTATGACGGACTACTGTGGTGCAATCGCGTAAGGTAATCATATTACTTACGCAAAACTATTTAATATATAAACTCAAAAACTAAAGGACCGATTTAAAAAAAACACCTGTAAAAAGCTACATTATTCCCAAGTAACATGGAACTGCGGAAAGCTTAACGACTCCGTAGCTCAATGGTTAGAGCAGTCGCCCGGATAGCGAAAGGTCGTGGGTTCGAGTCCCATCGGAGCTGGTTGTGAGGCGGGTCGATTTTTTCAAAATATTTCATTTTCAATTTTTTAATAATAAAGAATTGCATTGTGAATGCAAAAAAGTAAAAATTTAAATAACTAGCTTTACTTAATTGCTTCTTAGAAGTAATGGCGCTTAGACGCAACGTTTACGAGTTTCGAACAAGAAACTGAAAATCGGCCAAGTGCGAGTTGGAACCCTTCATGGGCGAGTCATGAAGGGTTCCGTACCACTTACCGTACCGATTGCCTATTCCCAGCCAAAATACCACTATCATTTTTCGTCAGCAAAAAATAACTTTGTTTTCCATAATGTTTGTATAAAAGACAAACTTACATTTGCGGTTTTTGAAAATGTGTTATATCTCATAAACTGCTATCTATATGTTGTTCAAACCAATTTTTGTTGAAAGTTTTTATTAAGATCTACAACATTTATTTTTTCTAGATTTCACTTTTTTATTTTAAAAGTTAGAGGGTGGGGGGCACACATTTACCACTTTGGAAGTGTATATCTTTTAAAATATTGAGTTTGATAAAAAATGATAAAAGAAACCTAAATATAATTTTTAAATACCTATCTAAGGACCCCCCACACTAATATGTTTTATGAAAATATTTTTTTTCAGTTTCAGTTCCATGTATGGGGAGCCCCCTTAATTTTTTTATTTTTTTATTTTTTTATAAAAATACTAAAGCGGTTCACAAAATATATCTACCTACCAAGTTTCAAGTCTGTAGTCGTAATAGTTTTGGAATAAAGTGGCTGTGACATACGGACGGACGGACGGACGGACAGACAGACAGACAGACAGACAGACAGACAGTCAGACAGACATGACGAATCTATAAGGGTTCTGTTTTTTGCCATTTGGCTACGGAACCCTAAAAATGGGACCGTTAATTCTTAAACTTTGCTCAGGAAACCTACCCCTACACAATCCTACAACTATTGGAGGGTAGTTCCTCTAATTTTCCTATTCTACTCGGGCTATGAGTATAATAGCAACTTTCGATCAACCCCGAAGAATTTTTTTTAAGTTTTTTTCCATAGCGCTCCACCCCTAAAGGCAGTTCAACATTTGGACTGCTGAAGTGTTGAACCGCCGCCATACCAACATCGTTATAAATAAATAAATAAATAACTTCTTACATTCACACCAATTATCTAAGCCCATTTTAATTTCATTAAGAAACTGTATCATGGAAAACTTGATAACGGATAAATATATACTTAAATACTTTTTGTTTATAAATACATACTTATTATACATAGTAAACATTCAGACCAAGACAAATAGACATGTTCATGCACACAAATATTTGTCTTGTTCGGGAATCGAACCCGAGACCACTGGCGCAGAAGGTTACCCTACCCCTGCGCCAAATCGTAATAGGTGATGCAATAATTTTAAATGTTTTCAAATATTTGCATTCAAACACTTCTTCGAAAGGTCTCAATAAATTTTACACAAAAAAAACTACAAGGACAGTGAAATTATTGACAAAAAAGCTTTGTAGTGACTCATGTCTGGGCGACTTACTTACAAAAGCCTTTTTTTCTACGAATTTTAGTACTTAATTACTGTAATGTTTACAAAAGTAATAAACAGTACAGTAAGTAGTAACAAAACAATAACGTAAAGCAGGTAAGTATACCGTTAATAGTACAGTCGAACCAATTATTTTTGTATATTTTCAGAGTTACAGAGCATCAAACATTCTAAATAGACAAGAAAAACGCTACAGGCATCATGTCCTATAGCGCCATAGTCTCCCCTTAGAAAATTTCTGTTAGAGAGTAACAATTAAACACGACTTCAAATTCAATTTTTTTACCACATTTGGTATTGGCTATTTTTTAACAACCAGTCAAATATCCTATTCACTTCCTTTATGGAATATCAGGAACTATAGCAACCATACCGCCAAATTATAAAAAATGTTTTGACAGTTTTTTAACAGTAACTCTGAAATTTGCATGTCCGAAAATTATTTTTGCAATTCATTTCGCGCTGTTTGCGCTGTTTACGTTATTTATTGTATTTGCTCGATGTTCCCAATTAAACCTTCTTTTTATAAACCTCTTTATTTTAATGATGGCGGAAGGTTAGAAAAGTGTGGACATTCCTTCATAACAGTGTTAATAGTGCATTACAGCCGAGAATAGGAAGCTGGTAATTTGCGTTGTCGACGATGATTTGTTATTTAACCATTCGAGGCAATGCAAATAGCTTCCAGTACACGGCTTGTATAAAACTTGTCTCACGAAATGCGAGGTTTTTTTTTACATAGAATGTTAACATTTCAGAGCTTCAGTCAGAAAAAACTTTTTTAAGGTATTTTACTTCGTTCCCATTCACAATGCATTTTTTGATTATTGAAAATGAATTATTAGTATTAAGTTGTGAGTCGGGTCGTATTTTTTTACATTTTTAATACCTCATTTTAGTAGTTTTTTTAAGACTTGTAGATGTTTACTTTGAACGTAATGTTAATTAGTATTAATTAAAGCGTAGAGCTAAAGCTGTATGGCAATTGGCAATATGGCAAAACCCAAGTATTAAAAGACGCAAAACAAACTTATTTCCTCTAAGCTTTGCTCACGGGCCTGCACTTTAGAATATTAAAAACCTTTTTTCTTTTATAACAGTAACAGTTATACTATCTACTAACTACCTTTATAAAAAAGGTGCCCGCTACAGGATTCGTATCCACGACCTTTGGTTATAAATAACTTACTGTTATGCGAAGCAGTTAACAAACAACAATTAGTTTTATGACTCCTATTTTCATTTCCAAAAGATTGTTTATTTATACAAATAAGCCATTATTACAAGACCTTGTAAACGAAGCGACTATAACAATAGTTTGAGCCTTTGAGGTATTAAAAAAAATACCGTTACAATAACAAATATTTTAAACGACAAAATTTTACTTATTTAACTCGTGTAGGGCAGAGGTACCTTTTGTGGCCACTTTAAGGATTTTTTGACTTTTAAGCACTAAGTACTAAATGGTCTTAGGTATTTAAGACACAAATTAGATCTTAAATTATAGATAATTTATCTACCTTTAAAGGTACATTTTTCAAATTTATAAAAGTTAAATAGTTTTTTTATATTACAAACAATGTGTGAGAGGTGCCAAATGTACCGGTTTTGGCCACTTACTGATAGTTAAACTTTTGCAAGTATTGCGAAAAATCAAAACCAAACCCAGGTAAAATCAATATATTCTAATGCGCTAGAAACCAGTCAATTGCAAAGCAACAATTTAATTGTAAAAAACAAAGGTTTATGAAGTATTTCATCCAAAACAAATTTCTTAAAATTTTCATACAAAACATTTTTTCAAACAGAAAATGGAATTTATTGAAAAAAAATCTTATGACAAAAGGAATTCTAACGGTTGTTATTATTTCCTTAAAATACCTTATTTTAATTGCCTTTATCAAAAATCGCTAAAAGTTGTTTAGAAAATTTTTAGAGCAAAAAGTGGCCAAAACCGGTACAGTGGCCAAAACCGGTACGCCTGCTACTTTGTAAAGAATGTATTTTAAAAGGTTTTTATGATTTATAAATTACTACATAATTATTTCCAAAACGTAGCATAATGAAAATATATTACATTTATATTAGTCTAGTTGTTGTAAATATGTAAACGAACGACACGCGACGTTACTTAACATCTAGACTACGCGTCACATAACTTGGCGCGTTTATATCTGGAACTAAAATTTTGTCATGGGAATAAGGCTTATTTTTCCAACTGACCATGATGATCAGCGCCCTCTGACAAATGCCAAGTTATGTGTTGCAGACTCTACCAGTCCGCATTGGGCCTGCGTGATGGGTCGCAGGACCGATCGTTGTGGAGATCCTTGGGGGAGGCCTATGCCCAGCAGTGGGCGTCGTTCGGCTTACATGATGATGATGGGTCATGGGGCTATCCATCTTACTAGCCACAAATATTATTCTGTGCCATAACAAACGTAAATTTCTTAGCAATATGATAGAAATTATATTTATTCAAAAAACCTATTGCTAAAGTCATATCCATGCTTTTCTTTAGTTTGACTTATGCATTCTCAAAAAGCAAAGATTTGCAAAAAACATTTCAACTTTATTTGTACGTTCCACCTTTAGTTTTAGAGATCATTTTGTATTGACTTTTAAATGCCACAAGAAAATAATAACAGCAACTGTGTTTCGTAAAATGTTTAAATGATTTTTTAAAAACGTGGCAAGTGCTAACTTTTACGGAATTTATACTCAATCATCATCATCAGCCATTATAACTCCCCACTCCTTATGGATGGATAAGGAGAATGGGCCATCATGACCAGTGATCGGATAATCGGATGCATATTTACCTAAAGTTAATATTTGGCTAACTAACTATGGAAGCGGCTTCTTAAAATATGTTTTTTAAATATAAATCCCGGGATTCCAGAAAATTCGGGAATGCAAAGCTAGTCGGTAACATGGTGTAAAAACGAAGCCTTTAGCATGTGGTATTTATTTTTATAAATTCCGGGATTCCGGGTTTACTTACACAACTATTCATAGGTATTTACTTGAAGTTTAGTTAAGTTCCCAATGCGATTTATGAGTATGTAGAGTGTTAGAGGAAGAGTAGTGAGTGTTAGTTTAAATAAAACAATAAGTACTTACAATAATACTGTATGGGTCTATATGCCCTTTTCGGGTCGCTACTTGCACACAAGCAGGTATATGTATAATTTGCCGTCTCACTCGCATTCATTAAGAAATACCATAGCCTTCTCGATTGTTTTGTTTGCACAGACGTATCCGTACGCGTCAGAGTGAGACACGAGACACGCCGTGCTTCCGCCCGCACACCAACCCCGGGCAGGCCCCAGTCAGGGCGTTTGTGCACTACACTGAATTTTACCGATCCGGAAAAAAACGGATGCTTGTATTTTAATAATTAATCTTTTATAATAGTAAGAATTTATTTATTAGTTTCAATGTTTCAAACCCTAAACTACACGAAATAAATAAATTCTTACTATTATTAATGATTAATTATTAAAATACAAGCATCCGTTTTTTCTGGATCGGTAAAATTCAGTGTAGTGCACAAACGCCCTCACTCGCTCAAGGTCACGCGCTATGTGCCTACCGCTAAGTAGCTCGTAACCGAGCCGATCAGCAGTGGGCTGTCGCACGCGTTTCCCGCACAAAACGCTGCGATACAATTTTATTACGTACCTATATAACTATTAAAGATAAAATCTTGACTAACGATACGACGGTTCATTATTGTAAATTGTTCACACGATTCAGAATATTTTCGCTAGTAAAATTTAATAACCGTGAGTTCAAAGATGAAATAAAAAATATATATCATTTTATAAAATTAAAGCACATTTAATTCACTCCATTGCATTATTCATAAATAGTAAAGTTTATATCACTTCAGCCATTTTCTTTAATTTATGTTCTTTGTACAACCTTGACGATTTCGCTCGATGACGTACTCTCGCGAAGTACGTGGGAATCTCGACTCTTGGAGCGCGTCTGTAGAATATGTGTCTTCTTGCAGCAGTTCTGCAGCGGTTTTTGTAGGCTAATATAGCGTAGATATTTTAGCTTTTGTATAGATAGAGGGATTTATCTGTTACGTAGTAACTATTTTTTAATCTTACCCCGGGCACACCTGTATTCGTCTACTGCACAGCATTCCGCGCGAACTTCAGGACCGTCGAGTTATTTTGCGCGTACTGCATAAGCCGAGCTATGGAAATCTAGCAACGTTGCACGTGAATTGTCCATTTCTATTAACAACGCCAATGACAATACGACCAATTTAAGAACAATATAAATCCTACAATACTTACGAATGCCTGACAGCCACTGAAAAGATTCCAACTTTTTATATGGAGCCTGGCATAGGTGCCTAAAGTTCCAAGTACCTTACCTACCTAAAAATGACAAGTTTTAATATACTAAGTTTTATTTTACACATTCAAAGTGAAATATTTCAAAAAGTACATCATTTACGAGTTTTTGTCAAATATTATTTGTTGTTTAAAAATGTTTTCTCTGTTGATTGGTGTATGTTTCATAGGTGTACACCAAAGTATGACGTTTAGGTACATACGTACTTGCAACTTTAAGTAGGTATGCCAATGAGTTACGTTCGTGGTAGTAGGAGGCATTGAAGTTACATAGATACTGTGTTTCCTAAACATTCAACTTACTTAGTCCTTTAATACGATAGTTAGGTACAGGTACTACTGTTAGTTGATCGCGGGATTTTATTGGTGATGCTGTTTTACTTTAATAATCAAGAACTTTAATGGTTTTTCTTTATAATTTCTTATTTATTATTCGTTTGAGATATGTTTCGAAACTTGAAAAAGTATGTGAAGAAATGTAAAATTATAAAGGAGTTATTATTATTTTTAGATATATTTTTGATACAAAAGTGCATTCCATTTTAGCCAACATCTGAATATATGTAAATACCAGATTTGATTCTATATAACCAAAACACTATATTTGTCAATTCCGAAATCCCGGGATTTTTCGATACAAAAGTGCATTCCATAACAGCCAACACCTCAACTTTAGGTAAATATGCATCCGATTATCCGATCTCTAATCATGACCCACCACGCGGGCCCAGTGCGGATTGGCGGATGTTAACAACTGCAAACACAGCCAAGCCTACGACTTAACGTGCCTTCCGAAGCCCGGAGGAGCTAAATTAAATAAGTTATGGTCACCCATCTTGTGACCGACCAATGCAACGTTGCTTAACCAACACAATCGCAAGCGCCATTATATTGCTGTCGCTAAGGGCCTTTCCACACGACGTATTTTTTACGTTCTGACGACGGGCGTATTTGGCAGATTTTAGATGTTTTTCATCGAGTTTTCACGATTTCACACGTCGCAAATGAAACGCGCTGTAAGCGCGCGTTTGAACCGATACAAACGCATTTGAAACTAACTTCAAACGCGCGTTTGTATGGATATGTCGCAGGGATATGAGGAAATCACAGATATCACGAAATCCCTAGGGATACCACGAAATCACGGAAGATGTGGAACATTCTTATATACGACGTCTTCTTCCTAAACAAGTTCAGTGATATGACGTTTCACTAAACTTTAGAAATGCCAGCGAAGCGATCGCCTTAAATTTCTAACCTTTCACGTGTTCTATAAGATTTCCGATACAAACTCGCTCATACCTGTCACCTTCAGCCATGAGCTTACTGTTTACTTCAGCCATTCTTCATTTCACTAGATTTAGTTTAGTGAAACGACATATCACTGAACTTTTCAGAAAGAAGTCGTTCGTAAATAAGAATATTCCACATCTTCCGTGATTTCGTGGTAACCCTAGGGATTTCGTGAAATCACTGATTTCCTCGTATCCCTGCAACAAATACAAACGCAAGAGCAGTGTCAATCGATACAACGCGCGCTATACAAATGTGATACAAACGCGATACAAATGCGATACAGACGAGATACACGCGATACAATCGCGAGCTTACAGCGCTCCTGCCGGCCTAGCATGAGCGGCTTCTATCGCGCGATATGATATGATACAAAGATCTTTGTCCAATATGCATTTGACCAAAGAAATTATCAATGAAACCATTCATGAATTGGTCCTCGTCCAATTTCTTTGATCCAATATTTGATAAGTGGAATACCACCCTAAGGCTAGAATAGAATGAGCTGGCTAGAATGGGATCCTCCACAATAGTGGCAGGACCTACACCCATTCTGCCACTCCCATTCAGCCAACTGCGCTCATGGGTAAGGCAACGAACTCGTGCTGCACATAATACTCGTTGGGTAGCTCTAACAAGCTGTAGACAGTCTAAGATGGCGATGACTGCAGTCTCGCCGCGTTTGACCTGCAGGCTGCTCAGTCTCAATCGTCCAGACCTCCGGATAGTTGTTGGTACACTTACAGGTCACCTTACCTTAAACCGACAACTATTTATTATGAATGCGACAGACAGTCCTCTATGTAGAGGTTGCCTGAACGCAGAGGAAACTGCCGCCCACGTGATCCTGGAGTGCGTAGGTTTGGCCGCACAACGAACAGAAATCCTCACAGAGGTGAGGTCGCTCCTAGAAGCCTGTGAACGCCCCAGGAGGCTTCTGCGCTTCTGGAAGGAGCTAGGATGGCTCGACTAGCCATGTTCACGCATAACGGACCAAATATGAGTCTAAATGCGGAAAACTGTCAACACCAAATACCAAATACCAAATACCACCCTAAGGCTAAAACGTGCCGGCTTCGTGCCGAATTTGTAAGACGATTGTGATTAAACTGTCGGCCGATAGTTGGGCGATAGTTTAGTTGAATGCAGTGCGCGCGCTCACATAGTCCTTCATTCACATTACCGACCGGCCGATAGGTTGTGCTGTGCGACAGTTTGATCGAACAACTATCGGCCGATAGTTTGATCGGTCGGCGATTTTTATTCGACAGTGCGCGCACTGCCATTTTACTCTGTACTGAATCCATGAAGCTCGACTTAATACTGAGGTAACTGGAATAAACCTCACCCTGAATAAAAAAGTGAACACCAGCAAATTTGACATTTAGTATGTAGTGGCTGTCAGTTGTCTCATATGACCATACGTATTTTTTTAAAGTATAGGTGAGACGGAAGACAGCTACTGTGTAATTTGTGGTCACAAAAAATTGTTCGTACTGCACTCTCCAGTTACCTCAGTATTAAGTCGAGCTTCATGACTGAATCCGAGAACGATCAAACTATCGCCCGATTAAAAATCACAAGTGCGCGCTAGCTCTGAACCAAATTTAAGACTAGGCGCGCATGGAAGCTTGCCTTGATCGGCCGATGAAAAAGTCGGTCAGTTTTTATATTGAAATCGGACGATTAAGTAAGCTATCATGCGCGCGTGTCAACGTAATGCCATAAGAATTGAGGGGTGCCAAACCATAACGTTTTATGTGCCACAAAATTTAATTTTCAAGAGGCATAAAAATTGAAATTGGTTTTAATTGAAAAATAAGAAAGAAATTGGTTAATAAACAATTTATTATGAAATTATCGTTCATCACACGTATTTACTACTACATTTCGTAATCTGCTAAAACACGGAAATAACAATATTTTTTTTACAAAAAATATGAAAAGGACAAAACGTTTTAAGTGCCATAATTTATGCAAGTCATAACGTTGTAAGTGTGGTATTACTTGCATAGAATAATCTTTGTCAAAACTTTCAAGCTGGTTATTTTAAAAGGTTTTCATAATACAATTAGCCTTCTCCTGCTATATACGGTAACATGGAACATATATCTTTCTTTTTCTCAGCATATACATAAAGGTACATGTGTTTCACTCATCTCAATTTCTATGTTCGTAAAATTCGCCTTAGTAACTCCAGGTTTAAGCATTAAAGTTGTTATCCATGGAGCAAATTTGCTGTAACTTTTCTTTGTATAAATTATACGAAAACTTTCAGATGACACTCGAATCATCGTAGCCGAAGATATCTGCAGTTTTTTAGTGTTGTCATGGATACCAACTTCAGTGCTAAAACATTGAATTACTAAGGCGAATTTAACGAACTTGAAATAGAAAAAGAAAGATATAAGTGCTATGTTACCGTATTTAGCAGTAGAAGGAAAATTGTATTATGAGAACCTTCTATAATAACCAGTATATAAAGTTTTGATGAATCTTCATGAAAACTTTATATACTGGTTATTTTAAGTGGTTGTAAGTGTTGTAATCCGTGCAAGTAAACGCCGGTACTTACAACGCGTTACTGTAATAAAACTAATTTGAGCTCATGTGGCACTTAAAACGTTATGGTTTGGCACCCCTCAATTGTCAACGTAATGCCATAGGAATAAGTAACTTTATTCTTCCTAAGATAAAAGCAATCTTCGCATATTTTCTTAAACCTTTCAAAGTAACCTTCAACTAGTAACAACATGGCATCACCACAACCGTACATTTTCAATAAAAGCCATTTCAAGAATACATCGTAAACGCATATGCGGGTCCCACAAGGGGGGCCATAAAGTCAAATGGATTTTATTGGGATGATGATGTCCATAGGGGTTCCGCGACCATAGACAGACAGTTGCTCAAAACAATAGATGGAGCGGAAAAATATAAAATTGTTTTAGGGCTCAAACGCATGGAAGCTTAACTTCATCGGCCGCCGATCAAAAAATCGGTCAGTTAAAACATAGGCAACTTAACAACTTACAATAAGTAACTTATTTTTCATATCTTATTATTTCCAGTTTCTCAGACATAGAAAATTCAGGGAGAAGTCCACCTTCAGCCTTATCATCACGTAACATCAGATGTGATGTGATGAAGGATAAGTGCTACCCCGTTATGGATAAAAAAATCAATTCCTCAGTGGTTGAGGATTCCGGGAGTAGTACGCTTCCACCTTCAGCCTTTTCATCCTTTAACATTAGGTGTGATGAGGGCTGGGATTCCCCCCTGTTATAAATAAAATAAGTTTTTAGTAAAAATTTCATTTTCATGACAAGCTTTTTTGCTGACTGTACTTAAATATTGTATTTGTCATCTAAGCCAAACCTGTATACAAAATTTCAGCTCCATCTGACACTGGGAAGTGGGTCAAATTAAGTTTGCAAGATTTGGCACTAACTAACTAACTTACATATCAAATTGTTACACTCAGAATACTAGAGTGCGCAGAAACAAATACAAACTTGTTTTAAACAATGTACCTAAAACATCTAAATATAATAAAAGTTGTCTAGCTATGTGCGTTAAAATCCTATCCTACTCCTACTAATATTATAAATGCGAAAGTTTAGATGTTTGAATGTTTAGATGTTTGGATGTTTGTTACTCAATCACGCCATAACGGCTGAACGGATTTGGCTGAAATTTGGAACACAGATACTTTGTAGCCTGGAGAGGAACATAGGCTACTTTTTATCCCGGAAAAATATCACATTCCCGCGGGATAATGTCCTGTAGTCCACGCGGGCGAAGCCGCGGTCGGAAAGCTAGTATAGAATAAGATTCCCAATGAAATGAAAGAGCTAAATAATACCTTGTTTAAAAAAAACTATCTACATGGCTGAATGATATAAATATATATAGTGTTAAGGAATTTATGGACTTTTAAATAGTTAAATTTACTGCCATTCTTTATACATATTAGTGTGAAATTTCTATTATAGTAAAATTATTTTAAATTTTAAATTACTGTATAAATATCTGGACAAATATTTGAAATTATAATAATAGCAAATTACCTTAAGATTGATGACATTGTAAGTGTTATAATTTGCATACTATTTCAATAGTGATACATGAGCTCTGTTACTGTTTAATGTTACCACCATTTTATACCATGTCTCATGCAAATAAATGATTATGATTATGATTATGATAAAAAGCTTGTAAAATCGCTACGACCCATATTCCAAGCGGAAAGTCACGGTCAGTCGCTAGTCTACGTACGATGGGCAAGGTCACACGGCGTGTTTGTATAATTTATCCGTTATGGACTTTTTGCGAATAAAATTGTATTTTTGAACAGTTTGCTTGGGAAGCGGGGGGCTTTGAGCGTGAGTGATAAACGTGAGTGGGACATGGCATTAGGTTAGAGGGATAGTGGGTTCAAGTATTACGTATCATCATTATCAGCCATTTAATATCCCCACGGGCACTGGTTTTCCTGATGGATGGATAAGGAGATTGGGCCATGACCCATCACGCGGACTATTATACATTATTAAGTTGATTCCAAAAAATATATAGTTATGATATCAAATGAATTTAATTTATAACAATTTTGCTCCTGCTCATATTATTATCATATAGAACATAAGGTGAATAATATAAAATAACAGAGAACTAAGTACATTTATGAATATTTTTTTAAATATCAGGGTCTGAAATACACGTCTACTCATCAGTAGAATGGAACCAAAAATTTGATGTCAGTGGCAGAGTGTTAGATAAGTAATAGCGTAGAAGGTGTAACAAAAACTTAAAAATAATATACCTAATGTAAAGATTCAATAACTGGCCCACTCTGTTTGATAAGACTATAGTGTATGATATGATTACTAAGATTGTTTTTATTTACAACGTTTTAGCCTTCATCACACTTGATGTTAAGTGATGATAAGGCTGAAGGTGGAAGCGCTCTACTCCCGGAATCCTCAATCACTGAGGAACTGGCTATCTTATCTCTAACTGCCGGAACACAATAATGCTGAAAACATCGTTGTTATGGCGTCAGACTTAGATAAAATAGGTGGTAGCTAGCCAGGCGCACTTTGAACAAGTTCTACCACCAACCAAACCGAATACAATATGTACTCCCATTGGGAATCGAACCCGGGACCTCTAGGTCTCATGCCGGTGGTGTTACCAACCACTAGACCACAGAGACGGATAAAAGTAAAAAAACTGCAATCTCTCAGTGTATTCCAGCCACAAAATTCCAGGCAAAAGAATGCAAAACGGAGCCCGTGACAGAACCAACATTTCAATATTTTTAATGAGGTCACCTTCGATTGAATTATTGGCACCGTGCCAATTTATGTACAGTGCCACAAACATTTACAGCCCGGTGGTGGAGGCGCCACTGGCAATACAAAATTACCGGTATGGCTGGCAGCTGTATGAAAAGTTTTTAGTTCCAAATTTGACCACCGGTTCGTATACATTTGTGGCACTGTATTTATTCAATTAATTATTATTTTTTCACAGCGGGACACGCCTGTGTTTATGTTAGCGCCGTTGCGCTTCTTTTTTAATTTCGGCTTTGGGATTCACGTTTTTGCCCGACTGTCAAATTAAAAAAAGGAAACGGTTTTGGCTGAACTGTCATAGTCTGTGGTTGAATATGATTTTTATAGCGTATTTTTTTAAATACTTTTGTTTTTTAAATCTTATTTTGTCTTGTTAATTTATGCTAATTAATTAACACTGTCAAATAAATTAATTGCATTTTTGGATTCTCATTTATTTTAAGATTAGATTAGGTACCTACATAATAAGATTTTAAAATAATGCATTCATAGAAACAATGCACAAGTGAAAAGAATCTCCAGACGCATAGTAGAGCATTGCATTTTCTCGTCTTAAAATACTATGGGGTGGGTTTTTTTTCTATTAAGTACAAATTTTCATAAATACATTGATTCATATTCATATTCATTTAATCTGTGCACACAGGTACAAAAGATGTCAGGTACATTGTTATCAGTGATGTCAGGGTGCTTACCATCAACTCTTATTGCGGTTTTGTTTAGGACCTAAACTGATCTGCTCCGCTTATTCGTACCACGACAGCTTAATATCAATGACAGCGATTCAGTGATCGAACAATGACATTTCACAGCCGCTAAGCTGTCAGGAACTCTTATTTGACTTATAACCCGGTCGATTTAACATGTCACCTGCAGGTTATACCCGTCCCTCTCACTCTCCGGGCATGACAGAATCGAGTGAAAGAGACGGGTAGAAGAAAAAGGACACAAATCGTTCGGTCATTCATCATCATCATCATCAGCCATTTAATGTCCCCACTGCTGGGGCACTGGCCTTCCTTATGCATGAATAAGGAGAATGAGCCATGACCCACCACGCGGGCTCAGTGCGGATTGGTGGGTATTAACGACTGCAAGTGCAGCCGGGACCAACGGCTTAACGTGCCTTCCGAAGCACGGAGGAGCTCGAGATGAAAAGTTTTTGGTCACCCATCCCGTGACCGACCATTGTGAACGTTGCTTAACCTCAACGATCGCAGGCCGAGCGCGCTATCCACTGCGCCACGGGCTCCTCGAGTTCGGTCATTAACATTTAGCAATTCATTTGCGATCCAGTTTTTAGAAGGTCAGAGTACGAAAGAAAGCAATTCATTTTAGGAACCTATTCTGCATCGCGCTATTTTTGAATCGCTGTCTTAAAGTTGATGGTAGGCACCCAGGTCAGGTGATTGATTAGTTGACTCTTTACTCGCGCATGAAAAAATTAACTTATTTATTATTTTTACTGTTTTGCATTATAGAAAATATTGAAAATAAAGTAGGGCAGAGGTACCCTTTGTGGCCACTTTAAGGATTTTTCGACTTTTAAGCACTAAGTACTAAATGGTCTTAGGTATTTAAGACACAAATTATATCTTAAATTATAGATAATTTATCTATCTTTAAAGGTACATTTTTAAAATTTATAAAAGTAATATCGTTTTTTTATATATTACACACAATGTGTGAGAGGTGCCATATGTACCGGTTTTGAAAACTTACTGATAGTTAAACTTTTGTAAGTATTGCGAAAAATCAAAACCAAACCCAGGTAAAATCGATATATTCTAATGCGCTTGAAACCAGTCAATTGCAAAACAACAATTTAATTGTAAAAAACAAAGGTTTGTA
The DNA here is from genome assembly GCA_949710035.1 of Crambus lathoniellus. Taxonomy (NCBI): domain Eukaryota; kingdom Metazoa; phylum Arthropoda; class Insecta; order Lepidoptera; family Crambidae; genus Crambus; species Crambus lathoniellus. Next base: position 13,450,952 of record OX453324.1, on the reverse strand, counting down.
AAGTATTTCATCCAAAACAAATTTCATAAAATTTCCATACAAAACATTTTTTCAAACAGAAATCGGAATTTATTCAAGATTCAAGATTCAAATTTGTTTATTCAATTTAGATTGTTATTTACAATACTTGTGAACGTCATAGAAGCTACGCCATCGGTTCGCAAACCCTACAGCGGGAGGCCTTGGAGAAGAACCGGCAAGAAACTCCAAGGGTTGTTTTTTTCTCCCTGTCTTATTTCATACAGAGTCGTCAAATTGAAAAATGACCTTAACATGGTATGACTAAGGTCAGTTTCCATCACAATTACACAATGGGTTATGATAAATACAGTTAAGTATAGGCGAACTAATGATCATAGCGGTGAACAATTTTCAGTTACTTAGGAACTCTACTTAAAGCTTTAATATTAGTTTAAAACAAAAGACAATTCTACTATATACTGCAAGTTGCGCCATACATGTTTCAAATGTAATTCTTAATAAAATGAATAAAAACAAAAGAAAACACATTTTAAGGCAAGCAGATAAGAGCAGACCCATTCCCACTGGCAGCACCCGTTCACGAGCATGACGCATGAACCAGCCATCGCTTCGCTCAACCATATTTTAGGGAACGTAACGACCCGCCTCACACGCCACCACCGTAGAAATGTTTTAGTGAGCATGACATACTCAAACTGCATTTTAATTGAAAAAATATCTTATGACATAAGAAATTCTAACGGTTGTTATCACAGCCATCTCTATCGTCTTCTACAAGCCATGCGCATAAAGTTGGCAACGTAGTTTTAAGTGAACCGATTTGACACCGTTTGCACCGTTTGACAGGTAAACAGCGAGTAAACCTCGAGTATTGAATCCTATGGAGAGGGCATATCTACTATACATCTATTTCTATACAAATAAATAAAATTGGAGTGTCTGTTTGTAACATTAAATAACCGTTTTTTACTACGTGCATATGATTATATACGGTACATATACCAAAATGACATGTTTTACAATTTTTGTCTGTCTTTCTGTTTATTCCGGTTAATCTCTGAAACGGCTGGACCGATTTTGACGGACCGATTTATACGACAATTAGAAGTAGTTTAAAACTGAATTCCAAGATTTTCTTACATTTTGACTTAGTTACACCTCACTTTTTCGTAGGTATGCCACCTCCATAGGATTTAGTACTCAGAGGAGTAAACCGGTTCACAGCAATGTTGCCGTTCCGTATCATAGCATGGCTTGTAGAAGACGATAGAGACGGCTGTGGTTGTTATTATTACTTTAAAATACCTTATTTTAATTGCCTTTATCAAAAATGGCTAAAAGTTGTTTAGAAAACTTTTAGAGCAAAAAGTGGCCAAAACCGGTACAGTGGCCAAAACCGGTACGCCTGCCCTACTTATTAGAAAAAATCCACCCATCTCATAACAGCTAGCTCCGATGGGACTCGAAACCACGTCCTTTCACTGACCCGGTGAATGCTCAAACCACTGGGCTATGGAGATGTTACAACGACCAACTTCTTGGAGCTAAGTGTGAGATGGGTCGATTTTTTCTATTAAGGTGGTTCGATGAGCTCAGTAGCGCCACCAATGGAAATAAATCATTTACGATTTATCAAGGGCTTAGAATAAAAGTTTCGGTTATTTTGCGCAAATAGAAGAGTAAAATGCAATTCTTAATTGTTTTTTCATGGCCTCAAATATGAGCATTAAGTTATGGATCTCGATATTGCTAAATGTGGCCACTTTTGGCACTATTGAGATTCACGACTTATTGCGTAAGTTTAAGTTCTTAAAAGTATATTTATAAAATGCATTTTACTCTTTTATTTGCGCAAAATAACCGAAACTTTTAATCTAAGCCTTTAATAAAATGTAATGGATTTCCATTGGTGGCGCTACTGAGCTCATCGAACCACCTTAAGTACTTCACAATATTTTCAGAACATACTTATGTACAAAAATATAATAAACAAAAAGGTGTAATTATTGATTATTAGTGATTTCTTATACATCGGTAGTTTTCAATACTCAAAGCATCGGTAGAAGATACAAGAGCAGATTGTACGCAAATAAAAAAAAATACTTTTACAAGGTTAGTATCCAAAAAGCGCGGGAACCTTCAAAATAACTGTCAAAAGTAATGCTTCATATCTTTAGATCTTACGTCGATTTCACACCCCGAGGAAAATAAACGTGTCTTTTGACCGAATTAAATATGTCGCCGAACGCTATCTGATATCAAATATTACATACTAGCGGCTGTCCGCGACTTTGTCCGCTTGTCCTTTTGATCAACAATAGTACTAGATGAAGGCTCACGAACTAAATGAAAACTTTATATGGCACAGACTGACTTTTTTTGAAAAAAGATTACGAATGTTACGATCTTACATTATAAATGACAGGAAGCGTTCCAAGTTTGAAATACCTTAGTATTATTGACACTGTCAAAATAATCTACATATAATTATACTCTACTCTCAAGTGGGCGTATAACGCTCGGCCAGGTCTGTCACTCCAACTATGTATCTAGAACTAGAAGTTATGTTCATCGAAGGCTTACTTTTTTACTTCATACTAATATCATAAATGTGAAAGTGTCTTTGTTTGACGAATCGACATGATTTTTGTGGTTATACCTTCGATCATATAAACCCTAGATACAGCGTAAACGCACAGAAGTGAAGCCGCCAACGAATGCTCCATTCGAAAGGGAGCATTAGATCGCTCTCAGTAGTCATTTGACCGCCCGGCGAAAAGATGCCTAAATGTGATGAGAAGATGCGCAAAAACAATTCGAAAAAGGAAAAAAAGAGCTGCAATATCATATTTTCAGTCAGTATTGCACGTAAGTATAATTGCACAATTAATTTAAAGTCAAACATGTACTGAAACTATCATAATTTCACTATTTATACTAAAATATTGCAATATTCCTTGCCGCGCAACCGTTTCTTCTATTTGCGTTAGTAAGACAGAGATGCAGACATACATGACGAAATACGATTCGCTGTTCTAGCGTGCGTCGCGTCGTCGCGTCGGCCGACCATCTGAGCTTTCCATGTATTAAGGTCGTAAGTACTACCATGCCGACCGAATTTAAATCCAGTTACTGTTGCTTAGGGTCGAATATCAAATGTGGTGACGGCAGTATTCGGAATCGAAATATCTATAACTATAACTACTAATGACAGCGCTGTTGGAATCACTTTTTCAAGCGCATTTAGAATGGAATTGTGTAACTAGGGTTATATGATCGAAGATAAGCTGCGATAACTTTTTTCTAATTTGTTCCAAGTGAGGCTTACAGGATAAGGTCTGGTCCGAAATACTCAATACTCAATACTCAATATAAATGTGATATAAAAAACCACGAGCCCTATAAGTAGCTTTCAGGCGGGATTGGAACCCGCGCCTCCGGGAATCCGGCCCGATGCTCTGACCAACTAAGCTACCGAAAGGCTTACACGACTCGTCGAATTTTGCTATCACTTGTTACGCTATAGGCCTTCGTAGTTTTACGATCGACTCGACTCGACTTACGATTCGACTTACGATCTTATTACATGGAAAGCTCAGATGGTCGGCCGACGACGCTAAAACAGCGAATCGTATTTCGTCATGTCTGCATCTCTGTCTTACTAACGCAAATAGAAGAAACGGTTGCGCGGTAAGGAATATTGCAATATTTTAGTATAAATAATGAAATTATGATAGTTTCAGTACATGTTTGACTTTAAATTAATTGTGCAATTATACTTACGTTCAATACTGACTGAAAATATGATATTACATCTCTTTTTTTCCTTTTTTCGAATTGTTTTTGCGCATCTTCTCAGCACATTTAGACATTGTTTCGCCGGGCGATCAAATGACTACTGAGAGTGATCTAATGCTCCCTGTAGAATGGAGCATTCGTTGGCGGCTTCACTTTCTGTGCGTTAACGCTGTATCTAGGGTTTATATGATCGAAGCAGCTTAAATAGTTCTTTAATCGACTATGTCAGCGTCTGTCACTCGATGTACGTTTGCGCGCAACTTTCATCAAGTTCAGCAAGTTTGGATAATTTCTATGGATTTGCACCGCGCCACCCGGCGGTGCAAATCCATAGAAATTAGGTCCGCAAAAGAGCTAGAATATATGCGATAGAAAGAGATGCAACGACTGGCCGTTGGTAATTTGCGCCGTGCAAGCTGAATTCCACTTTATTGCGTTATAGTTAGAGTTGCTATTTATTTAAATGGCTTTGCGGAGTGCAGTACCTGTTACTAGTAACTATTTAGTAATCTGTGTCTGGGGGTCCGCGGACCCTTTGCTGCTGCTGTCAAAATAAGCTGTCGTAGGACCCATGCAACATTTAACGATAAACTTTGTACCTATCTCTTTTGCAAACTTTTTTAAAATTGATACAAACAGACAAAGTTTCTTTCACATTTCCATTAGTACGGAGTATTGATATCCGCTTCGCGATCTGAATAAAATTTATCAATGTTGTATTCCTGGTACTAACTGACTTTAAAGTGCCACAAAAATCTTACCCGGTGGTCAAGTTTGGAACTAACAGCTTTTCTTACAGCTGACAGCCATTTCGGTAATTTTGCATTGCTAGTGGCGCCTCCATCATCGGGTCAGGCATGTTTGGTTTGTGGCACTTTAAATACGTATTACATCCGACAATTGTCGATAAATTTAGTGGCCGTCCCACGCTTTCGGCGAATTTCGATAATACAGGATATTTGGAAGAAATTTATACTAATATTAAGAATGTTTTTCTGTTATGTTGAAGCCTGAATCACTGAACTAATTTACCACGTTTTATAGGGTGCTTTTTTGTTTGTAGGTACCTACGCAAATTTTGCAAACGATTTTCGACGACACTTTTTGATGTGAAAACTTCTTAAGCGGCGTTGTGGACTTTTTGTGATATGTAGGCTATAAAATGTTAAACTCGCGACAGGACACGTGACCGTCAGATCTAAAATTCGTAAGACGGACACGTGACCTGATCTAAAAACTGTTACAATGTAATTAGAATACATACGACGGCAAATTTCGCCACCGTTTCCTAATTGAATCCAGAAGACATCGGTTCAAATCCAGTCCGCACGCAGCGTTTTCTCATTGCTATCTCGCTTCAGCATAATTTTTTCGAGTATCGATTTAAGGCGATACTCGGAAAAATTATGCTAAAGCGAGATAGCAATGAGAAAACGACGCGCGCGGGAGCGAGACCGATTTTGTCGATTACGCAAAAAAAACACACAAAATCACTTCGTATTCAAAAACTATAGCGATTTTTAAAAAATGCTTCTATACGATCCTAAATATTATTGGTGTCCACTAATCAATAGTATATGTATCCCCATTTAAGAATAATCTTGATATTTCTTATTTTTTAGAGGTATTTTCGAAAATAAAAAGTGTCGAGCCAAAATCATAAAATCGTGTTTCTGAAACTATACGATTCTAGATAAAGGTATGAAATAGTAGATTGTACAACAAGTGCATAAAACGTACCATTTTACCCGAGACGTATATATCTATCCGAGCCGTAGGCGAGGGTGGATAGTCAATTCGAGGGTAAAATGGGTTTTATCTACGAGTTATACACTCTGCTTTTCACTTCGAGTGTGTGGAAAATAAATAACAGTATTGCAAAAAAGAAAAAAATAAAGACTTCGCCTCGCCATATTGGCGGGAAGACTTTCTTTTATTATACGTAGCAGTGTCAACACAGTGACTTTAGCATAGATCGTAGTCCATAATTCTCTTGAAATACTTATTTCTTACAAAACTCATCAATTTTAGCTAGTTTTATTAATTTAGTAAGTAATTTAACATGAATTGTGTTCAAAATTAAAGAAACAGAATGAAATAACAAGTTTATTTAAGGCGATGAATCCCGACCGAAATAGGTACGCTAACGCTTGCTCGGCCGCGCGCGATACACTTCACGCGGACGCAGCGGCAGCCGGCAGTGAACTGTGAACACGCGCGCCCCGCGAATCGAAAATCACTTAAAATTCAATTAAAAATTAAATAATAAAAATTTTACACTTATGACGGCCGGAATCCCTCGGCTAATCAAAGACAATTATTTTCGTATATTTTTCATTAACTAAAACCAAGTATCCTGCAAGTAATACGAAATTTGGATTACGATTAGACGGATGTTTGGGATTTTATTTGACACAGTAAAATATCACCAATCGAAAAAAAAACGGCCGGAAGCACTAGATAAATAACCGTAAAATAACATATATTTTTTCCAAGTTTTAAGTATTTGTGATTTGCGAGTAATCCATAGTTTAAAATACCCTATTTTGGGGAATGCCCGCCTTAACGAAGTTTAATTGCGTGTGTGACTGTTTACCTGACGACCTTTGTCTTATAGTCTGAGACTTAGACGAAGATTTTACTTTATGCACTAGAGCATAAAAAGCGATTTTATGCAGCCTATACCCAACATAAACACGAACTTTACGAGCATGAGAAGTGAAAAAATATATATCTTATTACCAGATTTATAACAACTCTAACCGTCCTATAGTTTTATATCAAAGCGTCCATACTTTTTCCGAGTAGCGCCCCTGAAGGTGGAAGCGCACCGCACTACTCCCGGAATCCTCAATGACTGAGGAATTGGCTATCTTATCAGTCATCTCTAACTGCCGGAACACAACAATGCTGAAAACATTGTTGTTATGGCGTCAGACTTAGATAAGATGGTGGTAGCTAGCCAGGCGGACTTTGAACAACAACTACAGCCCTACCAACAACCAAACCAAACCGAACACAAAATGTATACAGGAAAAATTTTTGACCAGTGCACAAATTTTTAGGATCAACTCAGAATTTGTAAGTGAACAACTTTCTCCTAGAAACATGGGTCGAAATACGACAAAAATTTTTGGACTCCCCATACTAAATCGATCACGTGATCAGTCCGATTTGTATGAAGAGTCAAAAAATTTTTGTCATATTTCGACCTATGTTTCTAGGAGAAAGTTGTTCACTTACCGATTCTGAGTCGATCTTAAAAATTTGTGCACTGGTCAAAAATTTTTCCTGTATGTAACGGAATAACTGGGAATCGAACCCGGGACCTCTGGGTCTGATACCTGCCGGCGGTGCAGTGTACCACTAGTCCACAGAGGCGATTAAAATGGTTTCTACTGGTGAAAGATATTTTTTATAATCTAGTAACATATATAAAAAAAGTCTCCGACGAACTGAGAACCTCTTCCTTTTTTTGAAATCGGTTAAAAATCGCTGCAGTAGTTTTTGAGTTTATCCATTAAAAACATACAAACAAACAAAATATTTCCTCTTTATAGTTAATATCATCTAACTACTTAAAACATTTACCACTTCAAAAGTTTGTTCTTATGAATAAAAACAACTGCATATTATACAAGAGTTTGTGCGAAAAGGATACAGATTCGACCACACGGCAATTCGTAAATGTGGCATACAATCAAAAGCAATACATGCCATACAAATAAACCTTATAGCTTAGAAAATAAGGCAGGTTTTCGTAAAACAAGTGCCAAGTTTCACGCCTCAACTACTGTACTATTAAAAAATATAAAAAGTCCGAACCCAAACGATTTCGAACATCTAAATACATGCACAAAACGAATGACCAGCATTTGTCTCCCTGCATGCGTCGCGCTTATATTTAAAAAAAGAACACATTTTTATATTTCTTTGCCCAAAAAAAAAGAAATGTCCGTTTTGTTTCTCTCTGCTCGTCCGAGCTTTGGAGATAAAACGAGGTAGCCCTGTCTCGCTTGAGCCTCTTATAAATGAGAAGGACAGGTTTACTTTTTTTAACCACAGTTATGAGAGCTGTCCCAAGGAGATCCATAAAGAATTTAAAAATGATATTACTGAGACGTTGGATACTTTGAATGTTTACTTTTGATGTGTTTTTTTTTAAGACTATTCCCATAGAGCAGAGGGAATTTCTACAAGACATCCGGGTGTCCTGCACAGATAAAGATCGGGATAAAAACTTTATTGAATAACCTCTTTGATCGTATCGCGGCCATGTTTAAAATGAAGTATGGCGGGAGTTTTATTGAAGAAAAAAACGTCACATGCCACAGACCTTACTTGGTTTTATTGATCGGGTCAATAACTATTAAAAATGACATTTTGTTGTGTGTTTTTCTGGTTTTATTTGTACTGTTTGAAAAGAGTTATCGACATTCGTTTGGTATTGTAGTTATTGTCATTTGTTTTGCAACAAGTTTATTGTAAAAGTAGTTGATCCGGCAAACGTTTTTTGCCATATAAAATATAATATACTTTACTTCGTATGTATCACCAATAATAAACAGATGAAAATAAATAATCACGAAGAAGTTTTAAATAGGTACAGAGGCTTTTTTGACGCTAGTTTCAGTACATTTTTTTGTTCTAATCTTATGGAAAAGATTAGTATTCTATTTTGACCGCATGCAGACGCGTAAGCGGCCATGTGTAATATAACAACTATTTCTACTTTTAGCTCGCAGCTAATCTACTTATTAGTTCGTGTCCTAGTTCTACGTTGCACATTCTGAAATGACTGTGAAATTATACGTACTAACTCACATACCTCTTTGATTCCTATCGATTAGACAGTCTTCTTCTTATTTATTTATAATTAGATGTTGGTGATATGAAGTTCACCGGGTCCACTATTAATTTATATGGCAAAATAACGTTTGCCGGGTCAGCTATAAAGTTTATTAATAAAGTGCGTTTGTGGGCTTGTGTTTGTCCGTCTTTCACGTCAAAACGGAGCAACGGATCGACGTGGTTTTTGGTATGGGGATACTTTGAGACCTGGAGAGTGACATAAGCTACTTTTATCCCGGAAAAATATCACATTCCCGCGGGATAACGTCTTGTAGGGAAAGCTAGTTTCTAATTGTATATTTGAACAATAATTACTAAGTTTAATAACGAAAATGTAGGGACATAAGTAATATCTATGGTTCGGATCTTAAAGGTGTCCTTTACAATATCAGATTAACAAAGGACACAGATTAATAATAAAATGATTGATACTTTTTACCGAGAAATATGTAGACGCGGTCAAACCAAGGTTACCCCTTTGAGTTGAAAAAGGACATAAAAAAGGACACAAAGTGCCCACCGAGCACATAAGTCACCGTGGAGTGTTTAACGTGTTTTGACGTTAAAAGGTCGTTGCGTTTATACTGTACGATTGGGGGTACGATTCTTTATGAAAACCTGGGATGTGATGAAAGCCGATTATGTGCAAAAGCTTTTGTTGCTTGAGTATATCATTAAGTGTTATTTAATCTAATAACCAAACTGAAAGAAATATTTAGACGAAAGTTCTACCTATGTTCAGGGAAAAATATGTCTATTTATCTGTATCTGTACCTTTGCTATTGTATATTTGTCTACCCTTATCTAGCCTTTCATCACTTATGTATTCTCCTAATGCAAAGTAAAAAATAAGATACAAAATTGTACATTATCAATGAAAAACCTACAGAAGAATTCCTAAAAACTGTGGAATATACACGAATGTTGTCGGTGAAAATACCTAGTTTAGTTAGTAAGTACCACTAAATGTCATCCATGGGTTACCGAGGTTATAATCAGTAATTGATAATGTTATTAAAGTAAAGTGGTTAAAAAAAAACTTTAAAATTCGGTTCGGTTTTTATCGCCATGGTCGTATGATGATGATGCTCTTTACCGATTTCGGCCACGGCGACTGCATGTTCTGTTCGCTGATTGACGGCCCTATCAAAGAATACTATAATATTACTAACGTACTATCGTGCGCTTTCATATGGCTGCATAGCAATCGTATCGTGACGTCTAAATCTCGAATAGTTTCACATTATTGATGACTCTAGGGCAACCTGTGCGAGCAAAAAATATTTATAATTTTTCTCATACGCGAAAGTTAAGTATTACAAGACATTTTAGACCTTATCTTAATGATATAAAGAATATTTTAATGGTGAAACCGTTACTGAAAATGATTGTAGTAGCGATATTTTTAGTAGAACAGTCTACAAATCAACCTTTACAGTTGCTTTGCGAATAGCACTTTTATTCTGTAGTATATAGGGGTGAATTTATGTCAGGATTTGCACTACCGCCACCTGTATTTTATTTTGAATAAGAATTTGAATGCAAGAAGCTTTACTTATATGTTTTTTTTTTAAATTATTCGTTTTTAAATCCGTGTATTGGTTACATATTGAATAAAGGTTGTTAAATGTTTACTTATATAATAAACTAGCCTTTGGCCCGCGGCTTCACCCGCGTGGACTACACGACATTATTGTGTTATTTTTCCGGGATGAAAAGTAGCCTATGTCCTTCCTACGGTCTCAAACTATCTCCATTCTAAATTTCATTAAAATCGGTTCAGCTGTTTTGACGTGAGACGGAACATACAGACAAACAAATGATGAATCTGACAGCCAAACTATGAAAGTTATTGGCATTAGTTATTGGCTTTACAAAATATATTCAGTGTGGTTAGCCCTTTCTTTTGACATATAAAAATTTAAGGTCTGGAGTATCTGATGAAGAACTCTGCTAAACTATGGAAGATCGCTGATAAGAAAAAATGACGCTTTTTCACAGAAATTTTTTTTTTTTTTTTTTTAGTTTATTTGGGCAAACAAACAGTTTTACAATAAATATAAGCTAACACTATTACTAAAATTATATCATAATTGCAAAACCAACACCGTAAGCCACAAATTACAAAAATGGAGGAAAATAATGAAAATCCAAACAAAATTCGCGGCAAAAGTAAAAAAGAAACAAGAAGTAATATTTATTTACTATCAAATCGATACTATACGACCTCCGTGGCCGAGTGGTGTACCTACGCACCGGTTTCAAGGTGCCGCTAACTCTAGAGGTCGATGTTCGATTCCCAGTGGGGGTACATATTGTATTCGGTTTGGTTGGTAGACTTGACTTGAAATCCTACCACCAACCAAACCAAATACCTACCTACGATAATATGTACCCCCTCTGGCAATCGAACCCGGGACCTATGCGTCTGATACCGCTGGCGTGTACTACTAAACCACAGAAGCGTTATATTGTGTTACAAACTCAACCTCTAATTTATTCCCAAATATACCAGTGTTGCCATTATAAAATTATAATTAAACCAGAAAAGGGTCATTTATACCCGTCCATCACCCCATGCCAATCCGACCGATGCGATATTTCATTAATTATGTTTTAATGGAAATTTGTAAAAGCAAAACAAAATTAATTTGGCATTATGAGTAAGGATTCTTACTCATAATGCCAATGCTCATAATTGCGTCGGTGCAATAAATTAAAAAGTTGTATTAGCACACTAGCCTTTCACTCAAGAAGATTTTAACCAAGGAACTAACACTTTTTTGTAGACTGTGGCTGTCTTCCATCTCACCTACACTTTGAAACCAAACGTATGGTCATTTGAGACAACAGACAGCCACTGTAGTTAAATGTCAAATTTGCTGGGCACAATTTTTTATTCAAGCTGTAAACTCCAGTTTCCTTGTAGAATCTCCTTGGTTTCACCACAGATTACTAAATAGTTACTATGTGTTTCACTCCTGACTTTGTTTGTGATGAATTCGTTTTAAACTCGCTCTTCAATAGCCGTAGCATAAAAATTATCGTTACGATAATCGTAATAGAAGTGCGCGCCAGATAAGTCTGCACGCGGTCAAAATCGAATACTAATATTTTCCTTATGCTTAGAACAAAAAAATGTACTGCCACTAGCGCCAAAAACGCCCCAGTCGCGCGCAGAGTTATCTGACACACTCTAATTAAATTAAACAACACAGTCAATGGCTGTCAAAGTTGCTGGCAAATATCTATTAATATTTATTTATAGTTCCACACTCCTGTCTGTTCCGGTGACAGCTACGGCCTCGCTACGGCAGAGGACCCACTTGCAATACGAAATTAGCTGTCAAAATTTAATTAATTCGTTTTCGAAAAGTAACATTGTAATATAGACTTCCGCGGGACAGGCATAGCCTAGTGTGGAAGACTTTGTAAATGATACACCAAATAATGTAATTTTAGGAAATAAATAAATTGTTGTATTGTGTTATTATTATTGTAAAATGGGCTGTCGATGTCGGTCGTATGAAAACTGTTTTAGTTCCAAAGACTATCACTGGAACAGAAATGGTTGTCGCACTATACTAGCTTCCTGCGTGGACCAAAACCCGTGCCCAGCAGTGGGATTATAAGTAGCCTATGTCACTCAGAAATAACGCAGCATTCTAATGGTGAAAGAATTTTTGAAATCGGTTCAGTAGTTCTGATGTTTACCCCCTACAACCTCACAAACTTTACATGTTTTAAATATTAGGGGTTAAAGTATCAAATTGCCGTTTTGTATGAAGATTTTTGTTTTTCCATACTAACGTTTTTGTAATTTATTCAACGACTAATATTATGTAACTTAACAAAATTTTACACACGTATTTATGGACATTTTAACTACTAAATGACACATTCGTTAAGAGAAAATAAAATATTTTCACTAAGTTACAACTACTTAATAAAGTATGAAATTCTGGAAACAAAAATAGTCCGAACTTTCGGGATAAGTTTTTTCTATGTAAATAATCAAATATCGTGGTTATTAAATTATCAAAAGTTGCTTGATACGGTCTTAATGTAACGCAATATTAAAGAAATTATATATTTCTAATATCATAAAAGTTGTTAAGTTATATGTACAAAAGAAAAAAACGGCAATTTCATTCTTTAACCTCTATTATTATAGATTGCATGTTGTTGTATTGAACTTTAGTTCCATGCGACCGAAAGAGGTGCTGCTTTGTTTTTCATACAAAATGTTAAGGGTGCCTACAAACAGATATTATTGGTACAACAAAAAGTTGTCTATAACCTCATTCAAGCTTTATAAAAAAAAACAAATTCATCTACATTTATTTAGTTGTCTAGAATTGAAAAGGTCCCGGACTATTTATTTGTTACTTAGTTATCAAACTTTTACTCTTTTTGCATACACAATGCAATTTTTATTATGGTGACGGGTCGATTTTTTCTAAAATATGTAAGTATTTGTTTTTTTATTATTTATTTATTTATGAACATTTAATATAACACAACAATTACATAAAACATCACATACCTACTTAAAGAAAAACTTAGAAACTAGTGTTACAAAGGCGGTCTTATCGCTTAGAGCGATCAAATATCATTTGCAATTTTTATTTCCAATGTGTTTTTTTTTTCAAATTCGCAACGCCTTCGTCCCATCTGATGTTAAGTAGTGATAAGGCTGAAGGTAGAAGCGCACTACTCCCGGAATCCTCAATCACTGAGGAACTGGTTATCTTACTTGTTCTTAGTCCCCCTGGATAGCTACCACATGGAAAGTAAAGAATACAAGAGAAAAAAATATTTCTGTGTTCTGTGGCTACCAACATCTTAACTGACGCCATAACAATGATATTTTGAGCATTGTTGTGTTCCAGAGATATGAGTAGAGTTATGGATATTATGGTATAGAGTTATAGTATCAGACTTAGATAAGATGGTGGTAGCTAGCCAGGTGGACTAAGTGTTATGGAAACCTGATAACGGATAAAATACTTCCTACTAATATTATAAATTTGAAAGTTTAGATGTTTGGATGTTTAGATGTTTGGATGTTTGTTACTCAATCACGACAAAACGGCTAAACGGATTTGGCTGAAATTTGGAACATAGATACTTTGTAGCCTGGAGAGGAACATAGGCTACTTTTCATCCCAGAAAAGTATCACATTCCCACGGGATAACGTCGTGTAGTCCACGCGGGCGAAGCCGCGGGCGGAAAGCTAGTTGTAAAATAAATACATACTTAAACACATAGAAAACACCCAGACCTAGACAAATAGACATGTTCATTCACAAAAATATTGGTCTTGACCGGGAATCGAACCCGTACCTAACCTCTGGCGCAGAAGGCAGGTATACGTAGGGCACACTGAAAGTTCTGCGCTCCTGGCCGCTCGTAAATGTTTTATTTTCAAATGTTATATTATATCAGACTTAGGAAACTCAATGATTGATTAAAAAAAAATTGGCAAGAAATCGCGTGTCATTTGTTTTTTAACACAAGTTGCGAAAAGATTTTAGGGCGATAATTTTGCATGACTTTAAAAGTTCACTGTCTCCGCAAGACTGCACTGCTCGTCTTCAAAATGCTTTTGGGAGGGAAGCACCTCATTTGAGCACTGTAAAGCGTTGGTACGAAGAATTTGACCATGACTGTGTTTTTCTCCATGATGAAATTTGTGGAGGTCGGTAGGTTCGGCCGGAAGAGGCCGTTATAGCTTTCAACCAGCGCGTGAAAAACATGCCCTCAGCCCTCAGGACCATTGGTGGGGTCCTCATGTTTTCAAAAATGGTTTGACCGAATTAAAAAGTGTTTAAAATGTAATGGAGAATACTTCGAAAAGCAGTTAATATATTACTTTACATATGAATTGTTTTAATAATGAATTACGCAAAACTTGCATTCAGTGTACCCCTAGTATGTACACCAAATCGGTCGTTAAAGTAAGAGTTAAGATATGTTCAATCACTATCAGGGGGCCGATTCTCAGGCAATCGAGAAAAGCTCACTTTTATAAGCTCGAAATTCAAATATAACACAGTTTTTGTATTGTCAGAATTTCACAATCGAAAAAGTTCGATTGAAAACCAGTCGAACGCTACGAGTGGTACAAACCAATAGATGTTCGTATACGAACTTAGCTGTCAAAATGAATTTGTTGACATGAGGGACAGCTTAGTTTGTTTGAAACGTTCTAACTTTTCAATAGAAACCACAAACAAAATGTTCGACATACGAATTACCACACTGAAAAATTTCGAATGCCTGAGAATCGGGCCCCTGATTCTCCTTTAGTATTCCGAACAGTTTAAAAAAAATTCAAAGTACCGCTAGCATACAAGATCGAAACTTACAGCACAAAAACAAGCATACCCGATCGCAAAACATAGTGCAGGTAGCTCACAAAAATACAGGCCTCGGAAAATTTCCGAGAAAAACTGCTACTTAAACAAAGATAAAAAGTTTAAAGAATTTCTGCGAGTGACCACTGCGAATGTACGATTCGGACAAAGTGGTGTAGAGTATAGGAACAACTTCTAAAATTGCATTGTGAATGCATAAAAATAATTTAAAATGGTGTAGAGTATTTTAGTCGTTGGAATTTTCTTTTGTTTTGGCGCGGTTTTCTCGAGCGGCCATTTTTATTTGTTGCAAAAATTCCTGTGCTCAATGTCATTGGTAGAATAGATATTTTGCATAAAACGAGTTATTATTAATATTTTTGAAAAGCAATTTCTTTATATAATTAATTGATAACTAGAAAAAAACCTCCAAGCCAACTTCCGTTCGTCACAAAGCTAGAGTGCGCGTCAAATATGTCTGCGCGCGGTCGAAATTGAATACTAATCTTGACCAGTTAGTCACGCGTAAACTTATCTGACACGCACTCTATAAGCTATACAACAAAACTACAACTTTCTTGATGCTATACTAAAGCATCTTTGTTTTAAAATCGTTAGAGTCCGTGTGATCAGATAACTCAACGCGCGACTGTGACGTTTATGGCGCTAGTTACCGTACATTTTTTTGTTCTACGGTTATGGTAAAAGGTTGTTATTCGACCGCACATAGACTTAAATCTAGCGCATACTTTAGTACTTTTGCAACTCAAGTGTCATTATGAATGATTGAGATTTATACACAGGTGAAATAAGTTTTTTGTAAAAACTTTGTTTTTATGGCAAGCTTTTTTGTTGTCTGTACTTTATTGTACTGTCATCCAAACCAAACCTGTATGCAAAGTTTCAGCTCAATCAGACACTGGGAAGTGGGTCAAATTAAGCTTGCAACATTTTACCCGAACGGACATACATACATACATACACTGCAAGTTAAATAAAAGCTTGTAAAATAAGTAAATTTAAATTGATTTAGGTAAGTACCTACTACAAGTATTCTATACTATTTAATATGAGAGTATTGGTTTTTTATGTAAGTAAGTAATTCGATTAATACAATAATTTTATAATATTTAAAAGAAGTATTATATTCTATGTTTAATTTATCTATCCAGAAGCACGCTCCATGCCATTTATTCCAAAAATATCTTTGCCTACAACAAAAACTTAACCTCACAGAAAAATTCAAAGAAAAACTACAAAATACCGACAGTTAACACTAATAACCTTAATTATTTCTGTAACAACAACGCATGTCACACAGGCACAAATTTAAACAACTTTGAAACAACCCAATTTGTACCTTATTACTTATAAGAAAAAAGTATAAAATGCAATATCAAGTAGCTACATTTAATTGTACGATCAAAGGACTTTTCATTTAACTAACTTTTGGCGAAATTCGCTTGCACAAGAGCTACGCGCTCGCTACTAAACGTACGCGTTATCGTAAATAAGTTCAAACAATTTTCGCTCCAAAGTACTCAACCGAAAATATCCTCAACAGTACTTACAGCAAACTCCACCCAACTGGTTTTTTTAAATTTGGGAAATGGTATTTGGGAGTGGTTTTTTCAGACACGCCTTGTTAATTACATACTTTTGTATGTTCGGTAGTAATTTCATATAATAACTGAGAGGTTGTTAAATTCTACGGTTGGGTGGTCAAATTGTATCAATTTTGGTTGCTAGTTAAACGAGTAATGAATGTAAGTATGTAATTAAAAGGGGGCTTGGGGTACCGTAGGCAGTTTGAAAAGTTTTAAAAATTGAAAATGAAAGATTAGAAAAAAGCGACAACTCCGATGGGACTTCTAATGCTAAGTAAGTCTTCATTTTCAATATAAAAAAATTGCATTGTAAATGCGAAAATGTTTAAATGATTTTTCTTGCATAATATTTTTTATTCTTGTTTAATTTTTTCATCCCGGAAACATATCACATTCCCGTGGGATAACGTCGTGTAGTCCACGCGGGTGAAACCGCGGGCGGAAGGCTAGTCTTAAAAACACAAAATCACTTCGAATTAAAAAACTATAGCGATTTTTTAAAAATGCTTCTATACGATCCTAAGTATTATTGGTGTCCACTAATTAAGGGCAGGATCTTCCAAAAACTCTGTCTTTGTCTTATCCTTACGTGTGAGTGAATAGTGAAAATAACCTCACTTTTTCATTTTTTCAATGTTTCTGATGTTATTTTGAGCATAAATTCACTTTTTGAAATAGTAGCCTGAGAAGAGTTTACAATATGTCATTACCTATTTTTAACCGACTTCAAAAAAAGGAGGAGGTTATCAATTCGACTGTATATTTTTTTTTATTTTTTATGTGTGTTACCTCCGAACTTTTTAGTTAATGAACCGAATTGGATAATTCTTTTTTTATTTAAAAGGTGACGCTTCTCGTGTGGTCCCATTCAAATTTTATGAAGAACTGGCAAGAAGTATATTTCTTTAAGTATTAATCGTACGTATGGGTCAATAGTTATATTCTTTCAGGTTATTAGGGTGAGCTGCTGATGAGAGGTGAAACTCCTCAACAGTTAGGAGTTATATTATGATCCTACTAATATTCTAAATGTGAAAGTTTAGATGTTTGGATGTTTGGATGTTTGTTACTCAATCACGTCAAAACGGCTGAACGGATTAGGCTGAAATTTGGGACACAGATACTTTATAGCCTGGAGAGGAACATAGGCTACTTTTTATCCCGGAAAAATATCACATTCCCGCGGGATAACGTTGTAAAGTCCACGCGGGCGAAGCCGCGGGCGGAAAGCTAGTGTTTTATAAATACCATATGCACGAATGGACCTTCAGTTGTATTCCTTCAAGTTATCTAAGTAGCTAAAGATGGAAAGCTGAATTCCGTAACGGATAGGATATTTACAACAATTTATCATAATCACCTTGTAGTTTCTTAAGCTACTTCACTACAAATCGAAAAATAAAACGTTTTTGAAAAAAAATGTAACCGCCTTCAAAACGGATCTTCAAACATTGACAAACACTAAAAAACGAAAAAAATAATAAGATTTTTTAATTTAAAGGACGATGATACGTGACTTTTTCTAATTTATCTTGGTACTTACTGAACTGTTTGAAGTCGGTGCCAAGCCAAAAAGAATAAGAACGAAATATACTGAGTGAAATAACTAACATAAAAAAAACCCGGTCCCAAGCGTGAGGTGTAGGACGTAATTACCTCAGTACGTATAAGACGGCACCGACTTCAAACAGTTCAGTAAGTACCAAGATATATTAGAAAAAGTCACGTATCATCGTCCTTTAAATTAAAAAATCTTATTATTTTTTTCGTTTTTTAGTGTTTGTCAATTTTTGTTTGAAGATCCGTTTTGAAGGCGGTTACATTTTTTTTCAAAAACGTTTTATTCTATATATTATTTGTGAATTAGAGATTAATAATCCAAGTATAAAACCAAAGAAATATAAAAATAATGAAAATTTTCTTTGTTTTTGAAAATTTTTATTGTCGAGTTACGATACGAATATCGTGTTTCTAGCCACAAAATAATCAAGATCGTTTATGATATTTCAACATTATATTTTTATCTGCCATAATAAAGAATATTTGATTGTTTACTTTTGAATCAAAAATAGGTTGATTTCGATAATTTGGAAGTACGTGCCCTTAAACCAATTTCCAATACTATATTATGTAGCCCCATTAAAGAATAATCATGAATTAGTTGGTCAGAGCATCGGGCCGGATTCCCGGAGGCGCGGGTTCGAATCCCGCCTGAAAGCTACTTATAGGGCTCGTGGTTTTTTACTATCACATTTTTCCTATACTTACAAAATTGCATTGTAAATGCATAAAAATAATATAAAATCTCAATAATCATGAATTTTCGTATTTTTAGAGGTCTTTTCGAAATGAAAAAGTGGCGAGGCAAAATCATAAAATCGTGTTTCCGCTACCTGCCAGTGAAAGTCCCGTCAAAATCGGTCCAGCCGTTCCAGAGATTAGCCGGAACAAACAGACAGACAGACAGACAGACAGACAAAAATTGTAAAAAATGTTATTTGGGTATATGTACCGTATAAATAATCGTGTGCATGTAGTAAAAAGCGGTTATTTTAATATTACAAACAGACACTCCAATTTTATTTATTTGTATGTATGTATGTATTGTATGTATAGATTACCAGATTTGTAACAACTCTAACCGTCTAGTTTGATTTCAAAAAGTCCATACTTTTTCCGAGTAGCGCCTTAAATAAATCTTTGTGCAAGACATTTGAGCACTTCATCATCTTCTTACGATCATCATAATCATCAGCCATTTAATGACCCCACTATCGGGGCGCTAGCCTTCCTTATGGATGGATAAGGTCTCTTACGATGGTCCATAAACGAAAATCTCTATTTCTTTTGTTTGTGGAAACTCGATGCTTTCGTTCGGAGTTCTGTAATGTTTTCAGCATTATTGTGTTCCGGCAGTTAGAGATAAGAGAGCCAGTTCCTCAGTGATTGAGGATTCCGGGAGTAGTGCGCTTCCACCTTCAGCCTTATCACCACTTAACATCAGGTGTGATGAAGGCTAAGTGCTACCCCGTTGTGGATAAATAAAAAATGGGGCTTGAATTGATCTTACTGTACAATATTTCCATCGCCTATTTTCACTTTTACAACATTTATGTCCTTCTGTGCGTAATGTGTCTGTAAACATAAATTTGTCGGTCACCCTTCGCTTCTCCAACCATGCTAAATGTTGCTTGACATTCGTGATCGTTGTAACACAAGCTCCGACACGCATTGTCAGTCAGGATCAGACCGGCAGGCTTATCACGTAACTTGCAAAAGCCAAGCGATAGTAAAAATCGCGCAATTATTGCTCTAAAATCGCAAATTCGTAATATGAAGGTTTGTATTTGTATGTAGATTGCAGCATTGTAGCAATAATTGCGCGATTTTTGCTATCGCTTGGCTTTTGCAAGTTACGTGATAAGAACAGAACACGGAAAGATTTTTTTCTCTTATTCAGCTTCACCTGCGTCTAATGCCATTAATTAGCGCGTTATTTGATATAATTAGCAGGTGTAGCCGGGTCTTAGCGCACTAATTTGATGCAATTAACGCGCTAAGACGCGCATGCCGTTATTAATGCCTTTAGGCGTCACACAGGTGAAGCCCGGGCATTAGAGTGATAAGCCTGCCGATTTCAGCTCCATCGGACACTGGGAAGTGGGTCAAATTAAGCTTGCAAGATTTGTCCCCACTAACAGTAACTAACTTACTAACATGGCAAGTTAATAAATAAGATTTTACGTATCAATAATGAAAACCTAAAAAATCTTTTTGGTCACCAATCTCATACCTGACCATTACGAAGGTTGCTTAACATTCACGATCGTCTCCACACAAACGCCGGCGCACTGTCAGTCGGGATCAGGTTCAGGCCGATGTGTCTATTAGCCTATAAGCCGCTTAGGGCGGGGAAATAAAACTATGAACGGTTTGGGTGCGGGTTAAGGGTGGAGTGAGAGCGATTAAGAAATTAAGAGAAAGAAAGAAAGAAAGAAAAATGATTTGAAATTAGAGCATTATTTTCAGTACTCGTGATGGTATCCGGATTAAGACAGTATTTATCTAGGTTTCCATTTAAAAAATAATCCTAAATAGGTAGTTAACCAATTAAAATAAATGCGCGTTGCAGTTTTGTATGAAAAAATGTAATTGGCATCATTTTTTATTGGGTAGATATTTTGTATTTATTTTCAAATAGAAATTAGGTAAACACTGCCTTAATCCAAAATAAGTTTAAAAATAAATTATAACTTATTTTAATTTTTAGTTTTTTGCATTTTTTATTACTGAAAAATGGAAAATGAAGTATAATTAGAAAAAATCGACCCGTCTCACAACTAGCTCCGATGGGACTCGAACCCACGACCTTTCGCTTTCGCTTTTCGCTTTTAATATAATAAAATAAATTATTTTCGTATTACGTTTGTATGATGCCGGCGGCAGACATAGCACAAACATTTGAACAAATATTTGAAGACTTTGCCTTCTGACATGGCAAAGTAAAGTCCGTTCGGTTAGATAGTGTCGGTACGGTACGGTACGGCATTGTGGCTCTTGCTATAAAATGCAGATATAAAATAATACACTCAAGTTGAGAACCAAAGTCAATTTTAATGAAAATTTGGATATTTTTATATAAAAGGAAGTTAAATAAGTGATTTACAAATAATAATAATTATTATAAACTTTTTATATCATTATTATGATTACTTATCATCGCTCGAATTGTCACAAGTCATAACCGTCGTTACCACCTGTATTTATAATAAACATAGATTATTTAAGAAAATATAATTTAATAAATGCCGAGTCCCAAAATCCAATTCCATTTTCGGGTGTACGCCGCACGCGGCTTCTTTTGTTTATGCGGCGGCATCCTTTGAAAAGCAGCGGCACGTGCCAAGGCGGCGCGATCAAAGGGCGACACTATCTAAGCGAATGGACTTTACTGTACATTTTATCAAAGCTTTGAACAAATACTCTAATACCCGTGCTACACATTTATTCATTTTTTTTTTCAAATATTTGCTTAAATATGTCTGGCGCCGGCATGAGAGACTGCCGTGATGCGGGCTTTTTAAGGGCACGTACTTTCAAATTATCGAAATCAACCTATTTTTGATTCAAAAGTAAACAATCAAATATTCTTTATTATGAGCAGATTAAAATATAATGTTGAAGTTTCATAAACGATCTTGATTATTTTGTGGCTACAAACACGATATTCGTATCGTAACTCGACAATAAAAAATTTCAAAAACATAGAAAATTTTCATTATTTTTATATATTTTTGGTTTTTTACTTAGATTATTAATCTCTAATTCACGAATAATATATAGAAAAATAGGTAATGACATTATTGTAGACTATTCTCAGGCTACTTTTTCAAAAAGTGAATTTATGCTCAAAATAACAACAAAAACATTGAAAAAATGAAAAAGTGAGGTTATTTTCATTACTCTTCACACGTAAGGAAAAAGACAAAGACAGGGTTTTTGAAAGATCCTGCCCTTAATATGTATTTACAAAACCAATACTTACACTATAATTTTTAGACCCAAGTTCACCAACTATCGATTACTTAAAAAGGAGTCCACAGACTGTCAGTCTGCCTGCAGGCAACGGCCTGTCAGTTGGCCACAATCGGCCACACACTCACAGTTTTACATGAATATCCGAAAAGACCGAATATCAGACAGCCTCGATCGAGACCGATAGTCTTCATCCAACTTTTGACGAAATCAAAGTACTTATTTAAACATACAAGGTGACGTTAGCACGTCTTCCTTTAACGTGATGTCCATACTAAATATTTGTCAAGCAGACCATTAAAAAAATTTATTATTTCAGACGAGTGCACATAATGTTAGTAACTGTGTGGCATATTCCTATGTTAGTGTATTACAAAAAAAAATATTATTTTTAATTAATTATTAACTTAAATCTGATTTGAAATCAAATTATTTAAGTTCGCTATGAAACTCCATTTTATCGAAAAAAATTAAATGATGTATTTTAAAAAAAAACTACCCGTCTCACATCACCATTTTATTTTTATTTTTATTGTTTTTTAACAGGTTCAACGCCGCGCCGGTCACCGGTGACCTCAGTTTAATAATTAGTTTATAATTATTTTATTTCCTCGAAGGAAGTTGTATGGAAGAAGTGAAATTTTCTACAAACGTTTTTCTAATTGTTCATTTATTTTTAGAGTTTCATTCATGAATTGTAAAAAATATATTCGTATGGTGGCGTTTAATGTGTTAAGTGATCCACAAATGATTACAACTTTTGGAAATTTTTAAATCGTTATATTACAGAAATGGTGATTCTTAGGAAAAAAAGTATTGATACATTTTTTTGAGTTAAAATTTTTGTAAAAGCTAATTTTCTGATGAAACTTTTTTGTAGAAAACCCCATTTTTTTACCTTTAACCTCGAGTAGTTTTTTTCTAGGTACCGGATCGATAAGGACTTATAATTTTTTTATTTATAATTATGTTTTAGACAATTAACCAACTTTCAGTTTCTTGTGAATTATTGTATCTTCGAATGTCTAAATTGACCAGACTACTAACACATACCTACACAATTACTAAGATAATATTTAGAAAACAAAATAAATTAAACGCACAAAAGATAATGCAGGTGTTATGTGATAGGCCCTGGAAACGAGAATATTTTTTAAATTGGACCACATGCCCTGATCTCTTAATAAATCGTCTGTAAGTACTCATATGACGTTTATAGCACGCTATCGTTGTTTTTTAAGGGATTTTACGCGACCTGCGTATTAAAAGGCCTGTCGGATGGGTAGCTATATCAAAAAAAGTTATTGTTTTGAAATATTTTGAATGTATATTTTCAAAAGTTTTTTTGTAAAAAAATAATTTTTTTCGACTTTTATTTTAACGTTGGTTTTCTGACATCTGAAAAACTGTTAATCGCACTTGAGTTATTATTTGTAATGATATTGTATTTTTGTAAGAGCATTTATTTGTATGAAATGAAAGTAAACAAATGTAAGCAGTACTTCCATACAAAAGACATCAACGTCGTCTTCATAATTTTATCTTCTTACTAGCGGCCGCCCGCGGTTTCACCCGCCTGGTGCCCGTTCCCGTGGGAATATCTAGATAAAATATGCCATACGTAACTCGGGAACAATTTAGTTTTCTAATGGTGAAAGAATTTCTAAAATCTTTTCAGTATTCATGCAGTCCTTTTATCCCGGAAAAATAATGCATTCCCTCAGGATAACATCGTGTAGTACCCGCAGGCAAAACAACGGGCGGAAGGCTAGTTTTCATATAAATTTACTAACTACTGGACACTAAACAATCACAAATACTCATCACATTAATGTTTATACCGGGTGGGCATCGAACCTACGACCCGTACATCAGGAGGTATGATCAGTTCCACTGCGCCATCGAGTCCGTCGTGAAGATACCTTTAGGCTCAATTCATACCGAGATTTTGGTTGATGGTAGGACTCGTTCTTAGTCCGCCTGGCTAACTACCACCATCATAACTAAGTCTGACACCATAGCACTTAAATTTTCGGAATTATTGTGTTCCGGCCATTGATAGTGTATTAAAAAAGATCTCCTCCTCTTTCATCCTCTTTTTTAATACACTATCAATGGTTCCGGCAGTTAGAGATAATAGGGTATTAGACTGAATTTTTTTTTACTGACTTAAAATGTTATAGTAGAAACACAACATCGGTATTTACTTTCAAATATCTTGCATATTTTCAACGATATAGAGATTCAACCTTTGTAATTAGACAAGGAGAGCGCTATAGAAACGAGACGTCACATTTCTATAGCGCCATACTCTCGCCATAGAAAATTTCGTTTTAGAAAGAGATAGCTAGAGTCACAATTAAGTAGCTCATAATTCGCTTGTTATAATACATATTGAATTTCTTTTTTCATATTTGTTATTCAATAAAATTATACTTTCGCATGTCATAATTAAATATTTACATTTCAACAACAGTCTGTGTTCCGGCAGTTAGAGATAATTAAGATAGCCAGTTCCTCAGTGCTTGAGGATTACGGGAAAAGTACGCTTCCGCCTTCAGCCTTATCACCACATAACATCAGGTGTTTTGAAGGCTAAGTGCTACGCCGTTGTAGATAAAAAAAAAACCACGGGTTGCACTCTGGGAGTGGCGGCAGAAGTAAAAAGAGCTTCCTAGACTTTTTCCCAAAAAAAGGAAAAAATATGGACTGGATTTGAACCGCGGTCTTCTGGCTTCAATGCCGCCCGTTTTCTAATTTGCCTTCGTATTCTAATGACATTGTAACAGTTTTTCGATCAGGGGGCCAAGTCTGCTAACGTTAAGTCACAATCGTGACTTAATCGTGTTTCGATTGTAGTTCAGTTGTAGTGCTTTTTTCCACACTAACTAGTTACAAGAAATATGTACTTTTTCACCATACTATTGATGGTCACACCACACACTACATTCACATCACATCATACTGTCATATTTCTTGTTACTAGTGTGGAAAAAAGCACTGCAACTGAACTACAATCGAAACATGATTAAGACACGATTGTGACTTAACGTTAGCAGACTTGGCCCCCTGGGTGCCTACCATCAACTTTAAGACAGCGATTCAAAAATAGCGCGATGCAGAATAGGTTCCTAAAATGAATTGCTTTCTTTCGTACTCTGACCTTCTAAAAACTGGATCGCAAATGAATTGCTAAATGTTGACCGAACGATTTGTGTCCTTTTTCTTCTACCCGTCTCTTTCACTCGATTCTGTCATGCCCGGAGAGTGAGAGGGACGGGTATAACCTGCAGGTGACATGTTAAATCGACCGGGTTATAAGTCAAATAAGAGTTCCTGACAGCTTAGCGGCTGTGAAATGTCATTGATCGATCACTGAATCGCTGTCATTGATATTAAGCTGTCGTGGTACGAATAAGCGAAGCAGATCAGTTTAGGTCCTAAACAAAACCGCAATAAGAGTTGATGGTAAGCACCCTGGTCACGTGTCCGTCTTACGAATTTTCGATCTGACGGTCACGTGATCCTGACGCAAGTTTAACATTTTTTACCCATCACAAAAGTGCACAAAGCCGCTAAAGAAATTTTCACTTTAAAAAATTGTAATACTACATTCTTGGTAGTTATGTAAGGTAAGCACATAAATTTCTAACTCAAAACTAAATACAAACATAAGTCACCGAGTCGACAAACAGAAAATAACAGAAGCAATTAATTATAATGCCCTTCCGACATGTTAGTGGTTCTATTCCCGGTTGAAATTAATTTATGACTCTCATAATTGCTTACTTCAAGTGGTTAGCTATTTTAAACTTGCAATAATTTTGCATAATTTTTTTGTAGTTAAATTATCACACGAGTTTTTAATTTTTATTTACCTACTTTTGTGACTTCGATGTCTGTTTGTCAAGTGGCTGGATTTGCTTATAACACATCGACACTGAACAAAGAGTCGTTTTAGTTAAGAGGGAGTATAAAGCCGTTGGTCCCGGCTGCACTTGCAGTCGTTAATACCCACCAATCCGCACTGAGCCCGCGTGGTGGGTCATGGCTCATTCTCCTTATTCATCCATAAGGAAGGCCAGTGCCCCAGCAGTGGGGACATTAAATGGCTGATGATGATGATGATGATAAAGGCAAATCGCCAGTCTTAGATTTGTATAAAAAGTTTATAGATATTATATTACAACATACTTGAAAGGAACTGGACTGCGTGATAACATTGTCGATAAAAAAAACACAAAGTTCTGGTCTAATTTACAGCTATAAGTAATCAATTTATTTTCATTATGACGCATATTATCAATATTTTAATACATAATATTAAACTATAATATTATCTAGCGGCCCTATTAATTATTTGCAAAAATAATGTTTATTTTAAGATTAATTCAAATAAAACTAATTTGGTGTTTAGTACAAACAATAATTATGTCAAATATACCTATTTCCATGATAAAAAATAATGCCAATAGTAAAATAATTGTGTCATAATTTAATAGTTCCCTGATAAAAATAATGTCAATCCATAGTAAAATAATTTGTATAATAATTTAATTTTGGTAATGTCATCAATATTCATCATCATTGTTCGGAAAAGATCAACATTTCTGAACGCATCTCTAATGTCACGTCAAATTGACATTAGCTGTCACTTGAAGTTGACAGTGGCTTGATTGGAATTCCTTGTACAAAAAATGTCGGATAAATTTTGCGGAATTGTTAAAAAACGCTCGCGTTGAATGTGCCTGGCATATCGAGTTTGAATTGAATCCTGAATTATCCTTTTGATCCCGTTTTGTACGACCAAGATTTAGACGCCATCTTGACGAGTGGCCCGGTCGCGGTGTTTTGAAATAAAGAGTACCACCACACGCGTTGTTGTCGGGACGATAAATATTAATAAACAAGCCCCGCGTGTGTCGTTGTGTATTGTTGGGGTGCCCAGTGTCTTGGGACCCTGTGTGGTATTTGTTTTGTGAGTAAGGTGACGAATTGGTAAGGTCTGCAGAAGAAGAAAGAACTACCAGGGGGGGCGCCCCCTCCTTCCGCTGCCCAGGAGACTTTCGACACCACAGACCCGTATGTAAAATCACCTTAATTCACATTAAGTCGCTGCGTATCGCAGTTCATATTGTTCAGTTACATCCCGGCTGAAACCAAGTTTTGTCCGGAGTCTCTCCTAGTGATACGCTTCCACTGCGCTATGCCGGTTCCGCGGGTCTAGGCAGGGGTGTACTGAACATTGCTTGGTAGCAGAGCGTAGTTTGAAGGCCTGAGAGGCCCACGCCAAAACTTTGTCTATTAATCAGTGCCGTTTTGATGACCATCTGGTCCGGACTGGATTAATTTGTACTTGTAAATGGTAATTAACTTGCATTTGAAAAGTAAAGGGCATTCCTTTTGTTATTGGTTCCATGTCTTGTAATTAATTGTCATGTATTGAAGTTCCAAAATATAAACAGATGCCTTTCTTTGTTCATAATAATTATTATTTAGTTTTGTTAGCAAATTTGAGTTGTGAATATTGACAAGTTGTTGCTAAATAATAGCTAATAAAAAGTTGTCCTAAAAAGGCTTGGGTACTTAATAAGTTTGCACTCAATACTTAGTGAAACTTAAATGATTTAAGACATTATTTACACATTGAAACTTATTGAAACTTGTGCTTTGAAATAATTAAAATTAACTTGTTGTATGTTGATATCCAAGTGAATTTCAATAGTCAGTGATTTGTTTGAACTGAATAACTTTTGACTTATAAAGTCAAAGTTAGTTTGTGTCTAAGTTATAACCTCTTGAGAGTTAGAGTTATAATTATATACTTGAGTTTTGTTGTTTTCTGATAACCTCCAAATATTTAAGAGTTTGTGTCATTATAAATACTTTGTTGTTGTAATATTGGAATTTTGTGGTTATTAATAACCTCCAAATATTGGAGATTTTGTGTTATAGTGAATATTTTGAATTTGTTGTTTTTGTTGATAAATTTGTGACGTTACAATGACGGCCTCCTCTGCTAAAGCCAAAATACGTTCTGAGTTACGGTGGTTAGCTTCTGCGGTTGCATTGTTGGATCGACCGGATAGGACGGAGGCCTTGTTGAACAGATACGTAGATCTGCCCATACGTTTGGCTGTTGTTGATGAACAGTATGCCTTATTTTTGGAAAAGACTGTTGAGGCCGATGTGGAAATGCGACAAGAAGTCGGTTTGGATGTGGACCAGTGTTATGATTTTGCGGACAGAATTACCCAGGTGGCTCGACCTTTGCAAGTGGCAAGAGAGAATGAACCGAGCCCGTCCCCGGTCACATCTAAGAGTATGCCCCCTCTATTTGCTAGATTGGCCCCCTTAGATTTAAGGCGTTTTGCTGGTCGTCTAGAGGACTGGGAGGGCTTTATTAATATTTTTGATAGTCTCGTACATGCCCGGGATGATTTGACCCAGGGCCAGAAGTTGGCTTACTTGTTATCCGTGTTGGAAGGGGAGGCCCTTGAATCGGTTCAACATTTGGCCCCCTCGGATGAAAACTACCCTATTGCTAGGGATTTGATTGCCCGTCGGTACCAGAACGTACGACGTCTGGCGGACAACCATGTTGCCGCCATTTTGAATTTACCCCGCGTTGCCAGCGTGATGCACTTGAGAGTGGCTTTGTTGAATCCGCTGTTGGTTGCCTACAA
Organism: Crambus lathoniellus; assembly: GCA_949710035.1. Classification (NCBI taxonomy): domain Eukaryota; kingdom Metazoa; phylum Arthropoda; class Insecta; order Lepidoptera; family Crambidae; genus Crambus; species Crambus lathoniellus. Next base: position 13,422,133 of record OX453324.1, on the reverse strand, counting down.
CGCATTAAAAAACTTAAAACTCCCAGTGGAGCAGTGGTCGTTTTTGTTACTGCACATTGTCCTGGGAAAGTTGCCGGACTCTGTTAAGGTCCGTTTTGAGCAGCAGTATGGTGGGGATATTGCGACTTATCTGCCACCCTTCTCGGACCTCTTGACGTTCCTGGAAGGAGAGAGTAGACTGGCAGATAATTCCTCTCTGGCCGGTCCTATGGGACCCGAACGACCTGTGCCACAGAGTAGGTCCCCCACCGGACCCCCCCGTAGGGGGCGTATGGCCCCTCGCGCGCCCGGCCGCTATGCCGCCGTCCAGGAGACCGCCCGCTGCTTGTACTGTCGGGAACCGGGTCACAGCACGACCCGTTGTGATAAGTTCCTCGACCAGCGCGTCCAAGGCCGTCGAGCGATCGCGCGACAACGGACATGGTGCTACTCGTGCTTGGGCCTGCACATGCAGCGCGAATGTACCCAAGCGCACCCATGCCGCTTTTGTAAGGGCAACCACCATCCCCTCCTCTGCATGAACAGCCCAGAGGGCGGCGGAGCGCCGCAGCGCGTCGCTGCAGGATCACCTCGTATGGGTGGGGGTCTCGGACCCCCCACGGTGTTTGCATCCCGCAGCAGTTCTAGTGGCCACCAGAGTGGCCCCAGACGCTCTCCGCCACGTTTTGAGCCTCGCACGGGCGGGGGTCCCACGGACCCCCCCATGGGAAATCGGTCCCCAACTAGGGGGTTCGATTTTGCGAGCGTTGCTGGAGGTCGTAGAAGCCCCCTGCAACGTGTTGAGCCTCGCACAGCCGGGGGTCCCCGGGACCCCCCTTCTGAAAATCGGTCACCGTGCCCCCGCGACTATGGGGCGACGTACACGGTGGGTGCTAGGCACCGATTCTCGCCGCCGCTCGCCGAATACCCGCGTTTGGAGCGGCGCCCGCCCCGTCTTCAAGGGGCCGGGAGATATAACCCGCCTGATACCGGGCGAATTGGACGTAGGCAGTATGTGGGAGAATGGGACCCACTGGATCGCTATGAGCGACCCCCTTACCATGGGGGGACGTCTGGGGACCCCACATACTAGCAATCAACGTGTTTACGGTCGATTGTAGCCACCCCTCCAGAGACCGTTTTGTTGCCCACGGCCTCTGTGCTTGTCAGGGGATTGAATGGCGACCTTGTGGAAGTTCGCGCCTTGTTGGATTCCGGTGCTCAGGGGTGTGTTGTGTCATCTTGGTTAGTTAGGCGGTTGGGCCTCAAGGTGCACCCCCACACGGAAGGCGTGAGAGGTGTTGGCGATGTGAAAGTCCCCGGGTTGTTAGGGCATGTTGACTTCACATTTACATCACGTAATAAGTCCACGCCAGGCATTAAGACCTCGGCGATTGTGTTGGACACAGTTGTTGGCCGTCAACCTTCAGTTGACTTGGGACCGAGTATGTTGTCTTTGGTGTCTGATTCCCCACTCGCCGATCCAAATTTCTTCCGCCCAGGCCCGATTGATGCTCTCCTTGGAGCCGATGTCCTGGGGCGAGTTTTGTTGACGGGGAAGCGAGTTTTGCAGCCAGATGGCTTGGTAGCTCTGCAGACGACACTCGGTACAGTTGTGATGGGCCCTGCTCGCCGCGTTTTGGATTCCCTTGATGAGGATCGCGGTCTTGTTTTTAATGTGTCTCTCTCCGAAGTGGTGCAGAAGTTTTGGGAGGTTGAGGAACCTCCACCAGCCCCGCGGGTCGACCCAGTAGCGGATGAATGCGAGTTGTATTACCAGAATAACACTGGTCGCCTCCGCTCTGGTCGTTTGATCACCCGTCTCCCCTTTCGTGCCGGCCGACCTCCTCTGGGCGAATCCCGACCGCTAGCGGAACGTAGGCTAGTGGCGATGGAGCGTCGCATGAGCAAGGATCCGGTCTTCCGCCAGAAGTATGTTGAATTCATGCGGGAGTATGAGGAGTTAGGGCACATGTCCGTGAGCGATTTGGATTGGCGCTCCGTTGAGCACTTCTTTTTGCCGCACCACGCCGTTTTGAAATCCGGAAAGATTCGGGTGGTCTTTGACGGTTCGGCTCCCACCTCTACTGGAGCGTCCTTGAACCAGTGTCTGCATGTAGGTCCCAAGCTGCACACGGAGATCTCAGACATTTTGACCAACTTCCGGCGGCACCAAATTGTATTTATGACTGACATCCGGATGATGTTCAGACAAACGGTCATCCATCCAGAGGATAGGAGGTACCAATTGATTTTGTGGAGAGAGAGTCCTAGGGACCCCTTGTTGATTTATGAATTGAATACGAATACGTACGGTTTGGCTTCGAGCCCGTTTGTTGCGATTCGTTCTTTGTTGGAGTTGGCCGAGAAGGAGCGCTTGAGATACCCTCGCGCCTCCGCCATTTTGGCCAGTGACGTCTATGTGGATGACATTTGCACGGGCGCCTCATCTGTCTCAGAGGCGATTGTCCTGAGAGACGAACTCACCGCCCTTTTGAAGTCGGGAGGTTACGAGTTGAGGAAATGGATTGAAACGCTCCTGGCTGGAGGAGCCGGAGAGCACGAGTCAGAAATAAAAGAGGGTAGGTATATGAAATTAAGTGTATTTTATTTTCCACAATTAGACCGTGGGTTCTGTCGCTCGGGGATCAGTGCAAAGAACAAGTTGGGAGGACTTAACTTAGGGACTTCCTAAAGAGGGGAGAAGTCGCTGTAGCCTAGAGGCAGCGGGGTCTGGTCCGGGGTAGGCCGGAGCAGAGCAGGGTCCTGGCGGTTAGGCGCGCAGGAGCAGGTGGAGAGCGGCACGAAGTAGGCAGGTACTGGTGCAGGTACAGCAGGTAGGTACCGGTGAGACTCGGGGAGATGTTGCCCGGAGATACGACCCTGAAATGTTACGATAACAGGTATGAACATGTGTTCACTAAATCCGACCGCTGTGTATGAGTGGGTATGACACTGGGCTACAATTGAGATAGGAATATTGTCATTTAAATTAGGTTACTATTAGGAAAGAGGAGCACATTAACTTTCATGTCAGCGGCTATTGTTATACTAATTAAAAGTTACAGAACAAGAGGGACAATTTAAAGGTGTAAGTTAAAATGTATTTGAATAAAGACAACCCACTCTTCTAGGTACCGGTCACGACAAGGTTACAAGGAAATATTAGGCTGTAAATTGCTTTTGGATCCCGGAATATTTAGTATTCCGTTCACCGTGTGGCAATTGCAGTTTATATTAGTATAAATTCGATGACGAAATAAACATCTCATCGAAAACAATATGTAAAAGAATAGAATTGATGAACGGCTGTTTGAGGTTATAGCACCGAGAATATAATTTATTTATCACGAAAATAAAACGCGCACAAAACACTCACCCAATTATGTTGGGGCGAGAAACCAGAAAAAGGAGAAATCTTTAGCGAATTCTCCTTTATATATTAAAAATCTTCCAGAACATTCTGGCTGTAAGTAGGGTTATAATTTTTTTGCATAGATAGATTCAACTTGTCATTGGATTTTAATCATACAGCCAAGGCACCGACTAATTACGTCGCGAAGATTTCAGAATTATCTGGAAGATTAATTTAGTAAAATCTATGGCGCGCGTAAGACAAAATTGCTTCCAATAGACTATTTATGTTGTTACGTTAAGAAATGCAATATAAATATGCACGAAACTACAATCAAAGTATTTCGCATACAGATCACAGTCTGCCACGGAACGCGCGGCGGTTTATAGCTATGTTACTTCGGAACATCGCAAACAAACAGACAGCTGAGTGGCATCTGACATTGACAGCTCCTATCACATAAATACAATAGAACTGAATAGACCATATTTGTTTATAATTGTAATGATTTTTTCATAAAATTAATAGTTGGTGCGATTATTATGGATAAAACAATGAAAGAAGTAAGTAAAAATGGCAGCCGTTACATATCCCCCTTTTTAGAGAAGGATTTTGCCTGGGAAAAATCCACTAAGAAACACAAAACCACCGAATACAAAACTAAGGTTTAGAGTAGCAGTATACAATAAGATAAGCTAACTGTACGTTATCGACAGTAAAAGTAACACCATAAAATTGACGAGAGGTATCGACAACCAGTTCAAGACTAATCGAATAGAACGGTACAAGGACCAAGAATCGCAAGACAGGAGAAGAATTCCAGTTATTTAGTGTAACTGAATCAACATTCCCGTTGAGAATGCTAATGTTAAAACAATGCGAAATTAAAAATAAAATAGTCGAGAGATAAACTTCATGCAGACACAATTCAAACGAACAGGTTCCCTAGCTATAAATGTATTTAATTAAAATTATATTTATGTATAATTTTATGCAATAAAAGCCCTAGCTAAAAATAATCAGATTAAAAAGTAAAAAACGATGACCAACAATTTATTCAATACATCTAAAACAAAATTTTGCTATAAAAAGGTAAAAATAACGACGAAGACTAATACTTTGTGTGCGTAATCCGCGTGTGTGTGCAGTGAAAATAAATATACGTCAGAGTGCATTCGTAGTATGTTCCATCTATATGCCCACGGAGAGTGTAGTGAACCTTGTGGATTTCACGGATTGCCTCGGTTTGGTGAGCGCTATTGTTAATAATGACAATATAGAATCTGTTTACTTACTCGGAGACTTTAATGCGCATCCATCTACGTCTTTTTATACAGAATTAAACAGCTTTTGCTCGGAATATGAAATGACTTGTGTAGATGTGGAGTTTCTAGGATTGATGTCTGACACATATACTTTTATCAGCGAAGCAAATGGATCTAGGCGATGGCTAGACCATTGCGTTGTGACTAAATCTGCCCAGCAAACTGTTGTAGATGTACATGTAATGTATGACGTTCTGTGGTCCGATCATTATCCATTAGTAATACAATGTAATTTAGATACAATTAAACTAAAAACTGAGTGTTATGCCCAAGGGATAGGTACTAGAGTAAAGTGGGGTGAAAGAAATAATGATGAATCTAAGATTTATAATGCACTATGTCATAAAAAGTTAAAACAAATTGATTATCCACGCGAATTAAGAACTTGCGGTGATTACAATTGTAATAATTTGGACCACAGATTTATTTTGGACAAAATGTATGATGAAATTGTATGTGCCTTATCTAGCGCAGCTTCTGAGAGCTACCGTGTAATAGATAGGAAGAAAAAGCCAGTCATTGGCTGGAATAGGTATGTCAGTGAGGCTCACAGGAACGCAAGGTGTAAATTCGAGTTGTGGACGCTTTATGGTAGGCCTAGATCGGGTCATATTTGGAAAGAGATGCAAGAAAGTCGCAAGATCTTTAAATCACGACTCAAGTGGTGTCAGAATAATAGGGAACAATTAAAATTGGATATCCTAGCCAAACATCACGATAAGCGTGATTTTAGTAGCTTTTGGAAATGTACCAATAAGCTCAAGAACAAACCATGTGTGCCTGTGAGCGTCAATGACATTAGCGATCCTAAGCAAATAGCGGACCTATTCAGAGAGCATTTTGCAGTGAAGTCACCATTGGGACCATCACAGTCGCAGTGTAGAGGGGGCCAGTGTGGGGGGCAGGAGCTAGGTGTCAGATTCACTGCGAAATTAGTCAGGGACGTCATAAGTTCGATGTCGAGAGGAAAGTCACCTGGACATGATAACCTAAGCATTGAGCATTTAAAACATGCTGGCCCCCATCTGCCAAGAGTTCTAGCGATGTTTTATACACTCTGTGTAGGTCACTCCTATCTACCTGACAAAATGATGAAGACTGTGGTGGTGCCGATTGTGAAGTCCAAAACTGGTGATATTAGTGACAGGGCTAACTACAGACCAATATCGTTAGCAACTGTTGTGGCTAAGGTGCTTGATGGTCTGCTTAATGCTGAGCTCGATAAACACCTGAATATCCATGATAATCAATTCGGTTTCAAGACCGGACTCTCTACAGAGACAGCAATTTTATGCTTGAAGCAGACCATCAAGTACTATACTACACGAAAAACACCAGTATTTTCATGCTTTCTGGATTTGTCAAAAGCATTTGACCTCGTCTGCTACGACATCTTATGGCAAAAGCTAAACAAAACTACTATGCCAATTGAACTTGTAAATCTGTTCAAATACTGGTACGCAGGCCAGGTCAACGTTATTCGCTGGAAAACCGAATACTCGGAACCATATAGGATGGAGTGCGGGGTGAGACAGGGAGGGCTGACCTCACCTAGATTGTTCAACCTATATGTAAACGCTCTCCTGGAGGAGCTTAGCAGCACTCATGTCGGTTGTCATATTGATGAAGTTTGTCTCAACAATATTAGTTACGCTGATGACATGGTGCTGCTGAGCGCCTCAGTATGTGGGTTGCAGAAGTTGCTGACTATCTGTGAGCGATATGCAGCTAGTCACGGGTTGATTTATAACTCTAAAAAGAGTGAATGCATGGTTTTTCCGGCCAGCGGTAAGTTTCTGGACAACATACCATCTGTCAAACTTAACGGTTCGCCACTTAAAAGAGTTGAGTGCTTTAAATATCTTGGGCACATGGTTACCGCTGACCTGAAAGATGATGCAGACATGGAAAGGGAGCGCAGGGCACTGTCTGTTCGGGCTAACATGATAGCACGCCGGTTTGCTCGCTGTTCGTGGGAGGTCAAAATCACCCTCTTTAGGGCATTTTGTACCTCTTTCTACACGAGCAGCTTGTGGGTAAATTATACAAAGAAACAGTACAGTGCCTTGCGCGTGCAATATAATAACGCTTTTAGGGTGCTGTTGGGGCTGCCTCGATTTTGCGGCGCATCGGGGATGTTTGCCGAATACCGAGTGGATTGTTTCTACACAACCATGCGTAAGCGGTGTACATCTCTGGTGCGCAGGGTTCGCGCCAGCCCCAACGGCATCCTTAATGTGTTTTCGAACAGATTTGACTGTCACTACCTGAACCATGCAGCCATGATTCATGTAGTGACTGCATAATAAATTGTATGTATTATTATTTTGTGTGTTATTGATTAATTTATAATTTTATTATTTGATTATTGTGACATGCCATTTTATATTTAATTTATGTTTTTCTGTTTAATTGTATATTATTATGATCAATTTGGTCGAAATAAAAATGAATTTATTTATTTATTTATTATTTATTTGTAGAATTTCTATTTAAAAAATTTATTTAATTTAGGAATAGTTATTTATTTTAAAATCTTTAATATGCCAGGAACCTAGATTTTTCCCATTCATATCTTCAAGTTCATAAACTAGAGGAGATAGTTTAGATTTAATGAGACATTTTATATATTTAGGAGCAAGTTTTTTAGAAAACTGCTTATCCTTATCACTTTGATAATAAGTTTTTCTCCAAACAGTATCACCAACGTTAAAGTTATAGTTTTTGCGACGAAGATTGTAATGCCCAGAGTTTCGGGAATGAGACTTGATAAGAGAACTTTGCACTTGGTCCATAATTTTTCTAAGTTTACCAGTGTTTTCAGCATACACATCCCTAGGCGCAAAAACAATTTCATCGGACAGATCAACATCAAGATAGTGAGAACCGCACGGCACTAACTCTCTCCCGTAAACCAGAAATGACGGAGTATAACCTGTGACTTCACTGACGGCTGTATTAAGTGCGAATTGTATTTTGGGAATGTTGTTATCCCAGGACCTGTGGTCCTCTTCAATAAAGGTGGAAACAGCAGTCATGATGGTTTTATTATAACGCTCAACCGTGTTTACCTGTGGAGTATATTTAGGAGTAAAGCGTACGTTTGGTATTTTATATTGAGAAAACATGTGATTAAGCTTTTGACTGACAAACTGCTTACCGTTGTCCATCAAAACAGTACTAGGAATGCCATGAACAAGAAAGACTTTCTCTTCAATTAAACTAGTTATAATGTCGGCAGTAGCACGACGGATAGGAAACAAAAGCGAGTATTTCGAAAAACAACAAGTGACTACAAGTAGCATAGTATTCTGTTTTCTAGATATAGGTAAGGGACCAACCAAGTCCACACTAATCATTTGGAATGGTCTAGAACATTCCTTAGGTCGTCCCATAAATCCTAAGGTAGGATGATTTGCATGTTTGTGAGAGTTACAAGCATCGCACTCATTAACAAATTTTACGACATCTTTATGCATGCCAGGCCAGAAGTAATTTAAAGAAATTCTTTTAAAAGTTTTAAATATCCCTAAATGTCCAGAAGTAGGATTATCATGGTAGTCTTTAAGTATATCAATTCTAGATTCTTTAGGAACAACTTCCTTCCATTCAAATTCTCTAGTTAAGGGATTTATAGTTTTTATGAAGCGATATAACTTATTATTATTTATTTTATAATTGGTAAAAGAGGTAGGGGAATTTTGACAACCGGCAAATAGCTCCAAATACCAGGGATCAAGTACAGGAGGTGAAGAAGATCGGTTGACGCTATCTATAGCCGCTACAGGCACCGCACGGGACAACGAATCTGGAACGACATTATCCTTGCCACGTCTATGTTTGATGTCGAAGTTGAACGCAGAAAGACGTACTCCCCATCTGGCAAGTCGACCTGTAGGGTTATTAATATTTAGAAACCATTTTAAAGACGAATGATCAGTAAAAACGGTAAATTTACGGCCATTATCCAAATAACAGCGCCAATGTTCTATAGACACAATTACTGCGAGCGCTTCCCGCTCCGTAGCGCTATAGTTTTGTTCTTGTGCCGACAAGGACTTGCTCATATAGGCTATAACTTTCTCTTCGCCATTTAAAATTTGAGTTAGTATAGCTCCAATCCCGTAATCACTAGCGTCGGTATGGACTTGAAACGGTTCAGAATAATCCGGACAAGATAAAATCGGAGGGGACGTTAAACACTCTTTGAGCTTCTTGAAGGCAGTTTCTGCTTCTGGTGACCAGGCAAAAGGAATTGCATTCTTACCCTGAGAGGTAAGTTTGTTCAATGGTGCAGCCAATGAACTAAAATTGGGAATAAAACGACGATACCAAGAAGCAGTACCTAAGAAACGACGAACTTCCTTCCTGTTAGTAGGAGTAGGATAATTCACAATGACCTCAATTTTCTCCGGATCGGCGTGTAGCCCATTCGAATCGACCATATAACCCAAATATTTTAATTTTTCTCTGAAAAATTGACATTTTTCGAAATTTATAGTTAAATTTGCGAACTTTAGTTTCTCCAAAACTCGTAAAAGTAAAGAAATGTGCTCCTGAAAGGAATTAGACACAATTACTACGTCATCAACAAATACATAGACCTTATTTTCGAATTCAGGACCATAAAACAGCAAATCTACCAATCTTTGCTGCGTGGCAGGTGCATTGGTCAACCCAAAAGGCATAGACTTAAATTGGAAGGTTCCTCTAGAGGGAATATAGAATGCAGTCTTACATCGGTCTTCAGGCTTAATTAATACCTGCCAGAACGATTTAGATAGGTCTATACTAGATAGATACTTAGCATCCCTAAGGTTATCTAGGATTTCAGTTATATAAGGTAAGCTGTAAGCATCTTTGCGAGTGACAGAGTTTAGTTTCCTACTGTCGAGACAGAATCTATACTCGCCATTCTTTTTGGGAGTAAGAAGCACGGGATTAGACCAAGGGCTCTCACATGGTTCGACAACATCTTCTTTCAACATCTCGTCCAGTTGATCGGAGAGAATTTGTTGCTTCTGAGGGGACATTCTATAGTAACGTTGTCGAATGGGAACAGAGTCACCTGTATCTATAGCGTGAGTGATCAACGAAGTACGACCTAAACCACATTTTTCATAGGAAATGCTACGAAATTGAGAAATAATATTATCAGCGTTTTCCTTTTGTTCGTTGTTAAGTTGAGCGTACGAACAAATTTGTTTAGGATCGTCAAGAGCAATATTAGATATATTAAATTCGTTAGACTCATCCAGCAAAAGGCTATCGAGTTCACTCGGAAACAACTCGAACTTCCTCCAGAAATCCATACCAAGAATTAAATTGTTTTTAATTTCCGGCACAACAAATAATTTAATATGAATAGTTTTATTTTTAAAATTTAAAGGTAGAATAACATATTTAGAGGCAGTAAAAGTTTGACCGCCAGCTGCAGAAAGCTGTAACGGGTCACAAGAATAAAGTTTATTATTAGGATTTAATATATATTCCTGATAATTATTCCCAAGTAAGGATATGCCGGAACCGGTATCTAAAAGACCAACGACATGATTATCACCAATAATAACAGAAATATACGGTCGAGAAAAATTAATTTCAGATTCCGGGATTGGAGACTCAGAATGACTATGAGATAGATTAGATATAATAGATAACCATTCTTTCCATTCAGCTTCATCGCAACGACTAGAGAATCTCGAGCGAAGCTGCCTAGTTTCACAATCCCGATCAATTAGTTTTTTTGATTGGTGGGCTTATTGCAATCCGGACATTCGGGGGTGCGAACACCATCTTTGCCACACTTAAAACAAACTATTGTTCGTGGTTGAGTACAGTTTTTCAAATTATGCGTGTTAGAACGACATCTAGGACAATATATATTATCATTGTTCACAGCTGAAACAAATGACTTATTAGTTTTAGTAAAAGGTTTATTAACAACCGGAGTGCTAGTAGCACCGCGGTAAACGAACTCCGTAGCTAAGTTCGACATATTAGAAGCAGAAGGCTCAACAAAATTTGCCACTTGACACTGTATTTTTTCAACGTGTTGACAAATAGCTTTAAGATCGTCGATGGAGTTTATCACCGAAGACGGAGTAAGAGCATTAGCGTAGCAAGGCCTAATATTAGTAAGTAAAATTTCTAATTTATCTTCCTCTGATATTGGTTTCGTGAGGCGAGAAAACATAACCTCCATTACGGAAAGATATATAGCAATTGGTTCGTTAACACCCTGGGTACGAGCTCTAATATCCGATTTAAATTGAGAGTCATAGTTTTTCGGAAGAAAATCAGCCTTCAGCAAGGCTACTAACTCTCCCCAGGTATTTACTTTTGGCCTGGCACAACGAAACCAATACAAGGCGTCGTCGGTAAAAATTTCGTAACCAAACGACAAAACCCTACTATAATCTATGCCCCTAGCTGTGACAAACTCGTCAACCTTTTGAATAAAGGAAACAACACAAGTTTTCCCGTTGAATTTAAGTTTAGTGAAATCGGAAAGTGCCCGATCGACAGTAACATTAATAATAGACTCCGACGCGTTGACTTGCTCTCGGCTGGAAGTAGAAGGACCGGGGAGCAAAGGGTCACCCGCATTCGCGCCTGAGACAGGTGTCTCCCTAGGTTTTAAAGTGGACAGTTCCTTGTCTTGGGCCTTCAAGCCGCGCTTGCATTCAGCAAGGGCACCCAATAATAACGCGTCCTCGGCCGCATCAACTCTACCGAGCCGATGAAAAACGTGGTTAAGAATAACCTCCGTTCTCAAATAAACACCTCTATCAAATTTAGATTTTAATAATTCAAGGTTTTTATTAGATTTGTTTAATGCGGCTGAGATGCCGTCTAAGTCGTCAGCAGAAGACAAATGCGAGGCTAAAATCTCCTCAGAAGGAAGTTCTTTAGAGATCTTTGTAATTTGCTTCCTTAAATCGGCCACGTTATCAGCCGGTGTTTCTCCGCGAAGTCCGACTTCGTATTCAAGTTCCGACTTTTGTAAGGAAAGAAAATTTATCTTACGCACAGCCATATTTAAGTACGTTAGGTGAGTCTTTTGCGCGACGAGCCTACTCAAGTGCAACCACTACTTAAGTAACAAAAGGGGTATGTGGGTAACTATAACCGTTGTAAGTTCAATTTAAAAAAATTACAATTTAAATGAAGAAAGTAAATAACCTCCTTGTTTGAAGTAGGTTAAATGAATATCAAGGGCTTTAAGTTAAAAAGTAAAAAAAAAAAAATATTTATTAAGGAAAGGTAAGTAACCTCCTTTTTTTTTAAGTCGGTTAAAATAAAAATCACAGGCTTCCTGGTTTAGAACCAAGGAAAGGCTGATATTTAAAGAAAATATTACAGTTAAATCACCACGGTTAGCCGTTCGTTACACAAACTCGGATAAAAAAATAGGTACCCACATACGAAGCACAAAAATAAATAAATAAATAAAGCACTGATCACCAAGCGAGCCTGAATGAGCTGGGCGCCACTGAAACGCTCCTGGCTGGAGGAGCCGGAGAGCACGAGTCAGAAATAAAAGAGGGTAGGTATATGAAATTAAGTGTATTTTATTTTCCACAATTAGACCGTGGGTTCTGTCGCTCGGGGATCAGTGCAAAGAACAAGTTGGGAGGACTTAACTTAGGGACTTCCTAAAGAGGGGAGAAGTCGCTGTAGCCTAGAGGCAGCGGGGTCTGGTCCGGGGTAGGCCGGAGCAGAGCAGGGTCCTGGCGGTTAGGCGCGCAGGAGCAGGTGGAGAGCGGCACGAAGTAGGCAGGTACTGGTGCAGGTACAGCAGGTAGGTACCGGTGAGACTCGGGGAGATGTTGCCCGGAGATACGACCCTGAAATGTTACGATAACAGGTATGAACATGTGTTCACTAAATCCGACCGCTGTGTATGAGTGGGTATGACACTGGGCTACAATTGAGATAGGAATATTGTCATTTAAATTAGGTTACTATTAGGAAAGAGGAGCACATTAACTTTCATGTCAGCGGCTATTGTTATACTAATTAAAAGTTACAGAACAAGAGGGACAATTTAAAGGTGTAAGTTAAAATGTATTTGAATAAAGACAACCCACTCTTCTAGGTACCGGTCACGACAAGGTTACAAGGAAATATTAGGCTGTAAATTGCTTTTGGATCCCGGAATATTTAGTATTCCGTTCACCGTGTGGCAATTGCAGTTTATATTAGTATAAATTCGATGACGAAATAAACATCTCATCGAAAACAATATGTAAAAGAATAGAATTGATGAACGGCTGTTTGAGGTTATAGCACCGAGAATATAATTTATTTATCACGAAAATAAAACGCGCACAAAACACTCACCCAATTATGTTGGGGCGAGAAACCAGAAAAAGGAGAAATCTTTAGCGAATTCTCCTTTATATATTAAAAATCTTCCAGAACATTCTGGCTGTAAGTAGGGTTATAATTTTTTTGCATAGATAGATTCAACTTGTCATTGGATTTTAATCATACAGCCAAGGCACCGACTAATTACGTCGCGAAGATTTCAGAATTATCTGGAAGATTAATTTAGTAAAATCTATGGCGCGCGTAAGACAAAATTGCTTCCAATAGACTATTTATGTTGTTACGTTAAGAAATGCAATATAAATATGCACGAAACTACAATCAAAGTATTTCGCATACAGATCACAGTCTGCCACGGAACGCGCGGCGGTTTATAGCTATGTTACTTCGGAACATCGCAAACAAACAGACAGCTGAGTGGCATCTGACATTGACAGCTCCTATCACATAAATACAATAGAACTGAATAGACCATATTTGTTTATAATTGTAATGATTTTTTCATAAAATTAATAGTTGGTGCGATTATTATGGATAAAACAATGAAAGAAGTAAGTAAAAATGGCAGCCGTTACAGGATATCCAACTCGCCTGATGTACTGGTAGGTTTGCCCGAAGAGCACTAGCAGGACCCCCACCTATTCGAAAATGTTGATAATCCCCATGTGGTGACCGTCCTTGGCGTACAGTACAAACCGGTCTCTGACACGTTCACTTATTGTGTGGATTTACGACCATCGAAAGTCTGGACCAAGCGTTTAGTATTGTCTACTGTCGCACGTACCTTTGACCCCAATGGGTGGATTTGCCCCGTGCTGTTTATGGCCAAGTGTTTCTTGCAACGGTTATGGGCTTCGGGTGTGTCGTGGGATGAACCCCTCTCGGACGAGTTACTCCGAGATTGGTCGAGCTTCGTTTCATCCCTCCCCGAGATTAATGAAGTGCATTTGCCGAGGCTATTCCTCCCTTCTGAAAATTGTAAAGTTACTCTTCACGGCTTTTCCGATGCCTCCGAACGTGGATTTGCTGCGGCCGTGTACCTCCGCACCGTTACTGTTGACGGAGTTGTTGCTGTGCATCTGGTGATAGCGAAAAGCAAAGTCGCTCCCCTTCGGACTCGTCATACGATCCCGAGGTTGGAATTGTGTGGAGCTGCCCTCCTAATGCGTTTGTTGAACCACGTATCGCTCACATTAGGTCGATCTATTAAGATACAAGAGGTTTATGCTTGGACGGACAGTCAGGTCGTCCTTTGTTGGTTGAAGGCTCCGGCGCACACCTTGGACGTGTTTGTGGCCAATCGAGTGTCGCAGATTTGTAATTCCGACATCGAGTTGATTTGGAGACACGTGCCAGGAACCATGAATCCCGCGGATTGTGCGTCTCGGGGTTGTGTAGCCCCAACCCTAATTAACCACCCCCTCTGGTGGGGCCCACAGTGGTTGATGCGGCCTGAGTCGGAGTGGCCGCCCTCTCCAGCGTTGTCGAACGTAGCCGTTCCTGATATGCGGGCATGCGTCCTGGAGACTAACCCCGCCGGGGAAAAGGATTTGTTGTTGGATCGGTACAGCTCCTTACAGAAGCTGCTTGGTGTTACCGCTTGGATCAGACGTTTTGTGTACAATTGCAGAAACCCACGCGCGAGGCGTGATTCGTCGGTTCTCACTCCGGACGAGCGTAGGGACGCGCTCTTGTTTTGGGTCCGGAGAGTACAAGCTGATAGTTTTGAGTCCGAGATTGAAATTTTGCGTTTAGGCCGTCGCAAGTTGAAGGGCGCGGTATCGCGATTGAATCCCTTCCTGGACGAGAGTGGGCTTTTGCGAGTCGGCGGAAGACTTCGAAATGCGAACCTGCCGTATGGAGCTCGTCACCCCCTTTTGTTACCTAAAGCCGGACATTTGACTCAACTGATAATAACAGATCGCCATGTGAATGCACAACATGCTGGCTGTAATGCTTTGTTGGCCATTTTGCAGCGTGAATTTTGGATTTTGTCTGCTCGTCGAGCCATTCGCACTGTGGTTTTCCGTTGCCTGCCTTGTTATCGATTAAAGGCCGCGACCATGCAGCCCCAGATGGGTGATTTGCCTGCTGATCGCGTCACGGAATGTAGAGCTTTTGCCGGAGTCGCCACCGACTTCGCCGGTCCCTTTACTGTAAAGGCTTCGAGACTGCGTAATGCTAAAACCTATAAGGCGTACTTGTGCGTGTTTGTGTGTTTGTCCACCAAGGCTGTCCATTTGGAAATTGTCTCGGAATTGTCTACCGAAGCCTTTGTCGCCGCCTTGAGCAGATTTGTTTCCCGTAGAGGACTGCCGACATTGATACGTTCCGATTGTGGTACTAATTATAAGGGAACGTGTAATTATCTTAAGGAAGTAGTTAAGTTTTTTGTTGATAATAAAATAGACATTGGAACCACCCTCTCCCGGCGTGGGATAATCTGGAAGTTTAGCCCTCCAGCTTGTCCGACGTGGGGAGGAATTTTTGAAGCTTGTGTAAAGGCTGCCAAGACACACTTGCGTCGCGTGATTGGAGAAACTATTCTCACGTTTGAGGAACTTGATACGGTATTTTGTAAAATTGAGGCCGTCCTCAACTCGCGACCCTTGTGCCCGTTGTCTTCGGACCCGAATGACCTGGAAGCGTTGACCCCAGGTCATTTCTTGATCGGACAGCCCCTTTTGGCTTTGCCTGAATATCCGATTCAGGATGTAGGATCCCATCGTTTGTCGCGATACCAACTTTTGAGACAGATGTCCCAAAACTTCTGGGCACGTTGGTCGATGGAGTATTTGCATATCCTACAACAGCGCGTGAAGTGGACAGATAAAACCTCCCCACCCCAGACTGGCGACCTCGTGTTGATTAAGGATGCTAACCTGCCGCCCCTAGGTTGGCGAAGGGGGCGCATTGTTAAACTCTATCCCGGAACTGACGGAGTTCCTCGTTTTGCTGAGGTTTTGGTTCGAGATTCGGTTTTGAAGAGAGCAGTTAGTGGGCTCTCCCGATTACCCGTAGATTGACGTACCGTTCTTAACGGTCCGGGGCGGGGGGATGTTCGGAAAAGATCGACATTTCTGAACGCATCTCTAATGTCACGTCAAATTGACATTAGCTGTCACTTGAAGTTGACAGTGGCTTGATTGGAATTCCTTGTACAAAAAATGTCGGATAAATTTTGCGGAATTGTTAAAAAACGCTCGCGTTGAATGTCAAAGTCAAAGTCAAGTCAAAGTCAATAAATTTTTATTCATATAGATTAAATAAAATTAATGCTTATGAATCGTCCAACATTTTTTTACCTACCACCTGTTATGGACATCTTTTAACTGACAAGAAAAACAGGCGAAAAAAACTCATCAGCTTTAACAGAAGCAACGCATTTACAAAATAATTATGTCGTTGCTAGACAAAATGGTACAATAATAAAATTTATACAAAAAGCTAATGCTGAAGGAAAGTTTTCACATACTTAAGTATAGGAATATTTTCCTTTTATACATTGTTAGTGTTACTTACTATAATTATTACAACCATGCGTTATGATCATTTAAATAATCTTCTACTTTGTAATAGCCTTTGCTTAAGAGCGTCTTTTTAACATGTTTTTTAAATTTATTCAAAGGCAGCTCGATTACTTCTTGTGGAACTTTATTAAAGAATGCTATGCCTTTTCCCAAAAAAGAGCCTCTACTTTTTTCAAGTCTAAATCTTGGAACGGCAAGCTTATTTTTATTTCTTGTGTTAAAATTATGAATATCACTATTCTTAGTGAATGAGTCAAGATGTTTCCTAACATATAATATATTCTCGTAGATGTATTGCCCTGCTAAGGTTAGTATATTAATTTCTTTAAACAAAACCTTTAATGAATCGCGGCGGCGGAGGCTGTAAATGGCGCGTACCGCTCTTTTTTGAAGTACAAAAATATTTCCAATATTGGCTGCTGAGCCCCACAACAACACGCCATAGGACATTACACTATGAAAGTAACTAAAGTAAACAAGTCTTGCCGTTTCAATATCAGTTAATAGCCTTATCTTTTTTACTGCAAAAGCAGCTGAACTGAGTCTACTCGACAAGGCCTCAATATGTGGATCCCATTGTAGTCGTGAATCTAAGGTAATACCAAGAAATTTCGTGCTGTCAACTAATTCGACTGCATCTGCATTCAAACTAATACTTAAATCAACCTTCCTTACATTTGGTAGTGAGAATTTGACACAATTTGTTTTTTTAGGGTTTAAGGACAAGTTATTAATGTTAAACCAATGTGCGACCTTTGAGAGAGCACTATTTACTTCGTGAGAGCAATTATTCCCTCGCTCAATTTTAAAAATTAGAGAAGTATCATCTGCAAATAGTACTGTCTCACATAAATTATGCACGTAGTAAGGTAGATCGTTAATGTAGATTAAAAATAGTAAAGGACCCAATATTGAGCCTTGGGGCACGCCCATTATAATGGGGGCTCCAGAGGACGCAGTATTATTAACAATCACTTTTTGATTTCTATTACTCAAATATGAACGCAAAAGGTTAACTGATTTTTTCGAGACACCATAATGTTCTAACTTCAATAAAAGAGTTTGGTGATCAACGCAATCGAAAGCTTTGGAAAGGTCACAGAATACACCAATTACGTCCTGCCTACCCTCCCAAGCGTCAAAGATATGTTTAAGAAGTGCAATTCCAGCATCTGTGGTATTTTTACCTTTAGAGAATCCGAACTGATTCTTATGAAAGATTTGATTTAATACCAAATAATCTACTAATTGAGCGTATATTATCTTTTCAAAAATTTTACTAAGTGCTGGTAAAATTGATATCGGCCTAAAGTTAGTGGGCCTGGCATATCGAGTTTGAATTGAATCCTGAATTATCCTTTTGATCCCGTTTTGTACGACCAAGATTTAGACGCCATCTTGACGAGTGGCCCGGTCGCGGCGTTTTGAAATAAAGAGTACCACCACACGCGTTGTTGTCGGGACGATAAATATTAATAAACAAGCCCCGCGTGTGTCGTTGTGTATTGTTGGGGTGCCCAGTGTCTTGGGACCCTGTGTGGTATTTGTTTTGTGAGTAAGGTGACGAATTGGTAAGGTCTGCAGAAGAAGAAGGAACTACCAGGGGGGGCGCCCCCTCCTTCCGCTGCCCAGGAGACTTTCGACACCACAGACCCGTATGTAAAATCACCTTAATTCACATTAAGTCGCTGCGTATCGCAGTTCATATTGTTCAGTTACATCCCGGCTGAAACCAAGTTTTGTCCGGAGTCTCTCCTAGTGATACGCTTCCACTGCGCTATGCCGGTTCCGCGGGTCTAGGCAGGGGTGTACTGAACAATCATCATCTTTAACTGTCAATAAATTTTTTAATAGAGTATAAGTGCCTGACAATTCTTATAAAGTATATCAATCTGGAGCAATGAAGTGGAGTGATGTTGCTCCATATTTCGTGGTATTGTTTAGCCGTATCTTACCAACAGTAGTGCATGGTAGTGCTAGCACAATTTAGTGCGACTCTTTGTCGCCAACTCTTCTAAGCGAAATCGCACTAACAGACTATAAAAAAGCGCTATATTTCAGAATTTTGTATGAAACCGTTCGTTAAACGGGCGCTAAACGTACACTCGACAGCACATCAAGTTAAACAGTTAATGATAATGATAATGATAATGATAATTTATTTGCCTTTGAACTGCGATATCAGCTTTTATTACGTAGGGCATAAAGGCGGTCTCAAGGTCCACATGTTTAGTCTGATGTGCCACCGTGTGTACAAATAAGAAGCGCTAAATGTGTGAAAACCGTTTCGGAAATGCGCGCTAAACATATCAAAAAAGCGCTAGATCTGCCACGAAAAGCGCTAAATTGGAAGCACCATCCAACCAATCAGCACGTCTCGCCTTAAGTCACGCGCGCTATCTACGAATGATGTGGTTGGTCAAAAGTACCCGAGACTCATTCTCACTCGAGTCGCTAAGCGAGTGAGCTAAGCTGTGCTAGCGCTACAGGTTGCTACAATTTGGCGTTTTGCCATCGTTCTTAATTGGGTGTTTGACTGTTGGTGAAATGTAGATATTTAATTATGACATTCAGAAATATAACATTATTGAATAACAAATGTGAAAAAAGAAATTTGATATGTATTATAACAAGCGAATTATGAGCTACTTAATTGTGACTCTATCTCTTTCTAAAACGAAATTTTCTATGGCGAGTGTATGGCGCTATAGAAATGTGACGTCACGTGTCTATAGCGCTCTCCTTGTCTAATTAGAAAGTTAGATGCTCTATATCGCTGAAAATATGCAAGATATTTGAAAATAAATACCTATGTTGTATTGCTACTAATTAAATGAACATTTTAAGTCAATAAAAAAAAATCAGTCAAATACCCAATTGCTTGATTTGGTCGTAACGTCATATTATTATTTGGTGGGGATTGCCAGGAATTGCGCAATTTTACTTGCTCGTGTAAGCGCGCTATAAGACATGGCAGCTGAAAAATCTTTAAAAATAAAATTGAAGAGTTTGTTTGTTTTAATTTGCTAATCTCAGAAACAAACCTGGACCGAATTGAAAATTTATTTTTGTGTAGGATAGTCCATTTATCGAGGAAGGCAATAGGCTATATTTTATCCCGATATTCTCACGGAAACAGGGGGCCAAGTCTGCTAACGTTAAGTCACAATCGTGTCTCGATTGTGTTTCAATTGTAGTTCAGTGGTAGTGCATTTTTAAACACTAGTTACAAGAATTAGGACAGTATGATGTGATGTGAATGTGGTGTGTGGTGTGACCATCAAATAGTATTGTGAAAAAAGTACATATTTCTTGTAACTGTGTGTAAAATAGCACTACAACTGAACTACAATTGAAACACGATTGTGACATAACGTTAGCAGACTTGGCCCCCTGGTACCACGCGGGTAAAACTGCGAGAATCCGCTAGTCATAGATATTCCCATTATCAAAGCTATTATTTTCAAGGGAACTTCAATGAAAAACAGAGTTTATAATGAATAGGTTTAATGTACAAAGTCTGGCAGTTGCTATTCTACGTCTATTTCTTTGTTGGCTCAATCCAAATCCACGTTTGACAGATCTTCTGTTATCTTCTTTATTTCCGATTCTGTTCTCTTCTGTTCTCCTAGCCGCTTCGCTTCTTCTTTTTTCACTCCGTATAATCTGTAAATAAATATGTATTGTTTAGGCGCTGCACAAGGGTAGACACTTTTTTGTCTTTTCACAATCATCATGACTATAAAATTCAGGGGTGTGTAATATATGATATAACAACATTTTGTATAATACTCACAAAATATAACAACACATTACATAAAATCATTTCATATAACGTTCATTTTGTATAATCAACGAATGATATAAATTCAAAATATATAATTTTAAACCGTATAATGAACATTTGATATAAAAACGTTTCATATAATAAACATTTACTATAACACTTACATTGTATAATATTTAAAACACATAATGGTTATATAACATAACAACATTTCATATAACGTTCATTTAGTATAATCAACGAACAACTATTTCTGGCGCTTCGCCGGCCGCTGCCGCGGCACGCTCGCTTCGCTCGCTCGGCTCGCGCTGTTTTGTTCACAGTTCTAACCTAACCTAATCTATTATCAATTGTTTTGACACCGTTGTGGCTTTTTATGGCGGGGGGCTTCGCCCCCCGAGCCCCCCTTTCGAGCGCACTGTACCCCCCGTGCCCCCTGCTCCTTTGCCTACCCTATACATTTAATTGACTAATTGATGATTATATAAAACAAAATTATATCAAATGAAATTATTACATATGATGATTATATGAAACAAAATTATATCAAATGACCGTTATAGCAAATGTGTTTTATATAAAATATTTTTATATAAAATGAGCGTTATGTCAAATGATATTATATAAAATGATGATTGTATGAAATGAACATTATGCAAGATGAAATTAGTTGAAGTGTTGTTATGACAAACGTTTATTATGTCATATGAACGTTATTGAAATGAAATTATACCAAATGAAATTATATCATTCATTACGCACCCAAAATTCAGACCTTTCGCAGTCGCCCGGATAGCGAAAGGTCGTGGGTTCAAGTCCCATAAGAGCTGGATCGGTCGGTGAGACGGGTCGATTTTTTCTACATACTTACTTCATTTTAATTTTTTTCAATATGTATTAAAAATGCATTGTGAATGCAAAAACTTGCAAAAGCAATAATTTCATTTCATTAGCGATTGTCAAATATCTGGAAAGGTATTTCTTTCGTATGTGAGGGTAGTAATATCTTCACATTGATGAAATTAACTTTATGGGCTATACAGCGCGTAAGAAGTATTGGATAAATTCGACGCTTCTCGTAACGACCCCGTAGCTCAGTGGTTAGAGCAGACACCCGGATAGGGAAAGGTCGTGGGTTCGAGTCCCATCGGAGCTGGTTTTGAGACGGGTCGATTTTTTCTAAATAACTACTTCATTTTCAATTTTATCAATATGAAATGGTTTTTTTTTTATTATTTACAACTGTAACACCCTTCATCACATCACACCTAAATGTTAATGAAGATGGAAGCGCCTTTTCCCGGAATCCTCAATCATGGAATAACTGGCTATCTTATCTACTAGCGGATCCTCGAGGTTTCATCCGCGTGGTACCCGTTCCCGTGGGAATATCGGGATAAAATATAGCCTATGTTACTCGGGAAGAACGTAGCTTTCTAACGGTCAAAGAACTTTCGAAATAGGTCCAGTAGTTTCGGAGCCTATTCGATGCAAACAAACAAACAAACCTTTCCACTTTATAATATTAGTATAGATAACTGCCGGAACACAATAATGCTGAAAACATTGTTGTTATGGCGTCAGACTTAGATAAGATGGTGGTAACTGGTAATTAGCCAGGTGGACATTGAACAAGTCCTACCACTAACCAAACTGAATACAATATGTACCCCCACTGGGAATCGAACCCGGGACGTCTGGGTCTGGATAGTAATCAAACTTTGTTGATAACAGCTCCATCTAGCGGACTGAAGCAAGTTGATCATTCAATAATACCAAACCATTGCTGAAGTTTTCTGCTGCTTTTTGATGGGCGCTTAGTTTCATTTATATTACAGAGATGGCGCTTTGAATAGTAAGACCGTTAAAAAATGAAGAATTTATTTATTTCAAGTCTGATTTAGATGAATTTTCTGCGTTGGCTGGCCCAATGCGGACTTCTGGTTGTTATGGACTGCATATGAAACTGTGACTAATATACCACGCGGGCCCATTGTGGAATGGTGAGTGTTAGTCTTCTAATAAAGCCGGAACCAGCGTGCCATGGGTCCAATGAGGAATAATAGCTGTAGATTGCTTCTTATTTGCCGCGGGTCCAATCCGGAAGTATGGAAGTTTTTTTTTAAATATCGGACACCATGACATTATTACATTGTTCCAATACCAAGGTATAGTAACTTAAAGCACTAGTAATACAGATATTGGAAACAACGACGGGTATTACCACATACACCCAGACCCGAGGAACTATTGAAACATAGAAAATCGGCCAAGTGCGAGTTGGACTCGCCCATGAAGGGTTCCGTATCCACTTAACATACCGATTGCCTATACCTAGCCAAAATACCACTACCATTTTTCGACAGAAAAATAACTTTGTTTTTCATAGTGTTTGTATGAACGACAAACTTACATTTGCGGTTTTTGAAAATGTGTTATATCTCAAAAACTACTTTTTATAACTCGTTCAAACTAATTTTTGTTGAAAGTTTTTATTAAGATCTACAGCATATATTTTTTCTAGATTTTTCACTTTGTTATTTTAAAAGTTAGAGGGGGGGGGACACACATTTTACCACTTTGGAAGTGTATATCTTTCAAAATATATACTTGTCTAAAAAATTATAAAAAAACCTAAATATCATTTTTAAATACCTATCTAAAGACACCGCACACGAATATGTTTTATGAAAATATTTTTTTTCAGTTTCAGTTCCATGTATGGAAAGCCCCCCTTAATTTTTTTATTTCTTCTATTTTTGTATGCAAATCCTAAAGCGGTTCACAGAATATATCTACCTACCAAGTTTCAAGTGCGTAGTCTTAATAGTTTTGGAATAAAGTGGCTGTGACATACGGACGGACGGACGGACGGACAGACAGACAGATAGACAGACATGACGAGACTATAAGGGTTCCGTTTTTTGCCATTTGGCTACGGAACCCTAAAAATAGAAAATAACTTCTTACAATCACACCAATTATCTAAGCCCATGTTAATTTCATTAAGAAACTGTATCATGGAAAACTTGATAACGGATAAATATATACTTAAATACTTTTTGTTTGTAAATACATACTTAATATACATAGTAAACACCCAGACCAAGACAAATAGACATGTTCATGCACACAAATTTTTGTCTTGTTCGGGAATCGAACCCGAGACCTCTAGAGATAGCGGCACCTTGAAACCGGTGCGTACACCACTCGGCCACGGAGTTCGTCAAGTCGTTAAGTATTTTGGATCCAATGCGGAATGAAAGGTGTACTTATTTATTTATTTTTAATCCTTAATGCTACAAGCACATGGCGGACTTTCAGGCATTCTCTACCAGTCAACCGGAAAGGGTGTCAAGGAGAGAAATTTTAGCTGCAATAAAATATAAAATGTTTCGAAATATGACAAAAAAAATATTGACTCTTCATACAAATCGGACTAATCACGTGATCGATTTAGTTAGTATGGGAAGTCCAAAAATTTTTGTCGTATTTCAACCCATGTTTCTAGGAGACAGTTGTTCACTTACCGACTCTGAGTCGAACCAAAAAATTTGTGCACTGATAAAAAAAATTATCCTGTATACATAAAATACATAAGTACATAAATATTACACATATTCAGATTAATATATTATACTAAAATATTAAACCTACTATATTGGCAGGTGTAATGTACTCTTACCTCTTCAAATCATCCAGAACCTTCGTGGGCAGATTCCCGGGCCTCGGCTGGTGTATCTCGTACTCCCCCCTCTGGTTCTTCACAAGTTCCACCACCGAGTCTTCCAGGTTGGGCAGCTGTGACGAAGGTCTGGAAGGCTGACGCATCTTCTGGGCCCAGGTGGAGAGGTAATTGCCGGCATCTGATTGGAGGTACTGTGGAATTAGGAGAATGGTGTTAAATATTGAACACATGAAATATAAACAAACAGATGACGAAAAGATGAACAAAAAAATATTCAACACGTTACATATAAAAAATAAAGAAATAGTTTACCCAAAATATTATTGATAAACTGCACCTAAATTTGATTGAGTTGACGACCGATTTGGCGCAGGGGTAGGCTACCTGCCTTCTGCGCCAGAGGTCTCGGGTTCGATTCCCGAACAAGACAAATATTTGTGTGCATGAACATGTTTATTTGTCTTGGTCTGGGTGTTTTCTATGTATATTAAGTATGTATTTACAAACAAAAAGTATTTAAGTATATATTTATCCGTTATCAAGTTTTCCATGATACAGTTTCTTAATGAAATTAACATGGGCTAAGATAATTGGTGTGAATGTTAGAATGTTAGATTTCGTTTGATAAATAGGGCTGGAGACCCTTTTGTAGCCACTTTAAGATTTTTTTACTTTGAAGGACTTAAGGCTGCTGTACACGGGTAGAGTAAACGGTAGAATAGAGTGTTAGAGTACTAACTACCTCCTACTAAGGCTGGATTTCACCAAACTTTTATTCCAAGAATAACGCTTACTCTCGAATAGTAATGTCAAAACCCCATACCAATTTGACATTTGTATCGGAGAGTAAGCGTTATTAAATTAAATTAAATTAAAATCATTTACTTTCAGATATCAAGATCCAGATTTGTTAGTAAAAAATATTTAAATACTATGTTTGTTTATTTGTTTATTTGTTTATGGACAACTAACAAGACATAAATCGGATGTTAGCACAGATGATGAATTAATTTAAGTAATGTCAAAAAATAAATAAAAATAAATTCAAAATTCAATTCACAATGTCAAGAAATTCCATTCAATTTGATTAAGTATTATAATTCTCATATTATTAACAATAATTATCAATTTACTATAAAATGCATAATGTCTCGTAAATTAAATTAGGTACTTAATTAATGCGATATACCGTTATTACCGTTATTCTTGGAATTCAAACTTTTATTCCAGGAATCCAGCCTAACTGTACTACTTATTTATTTTATTTTCTTTATTCAGGAAACAACAGCTTTTTATTACTTATACTAATAAAACTTAAGTTATACAAAGTTAGTTACACATTAGCAGAACATTTTCCATCATTACTAAATACATGTAATTACATGTTGAGTGACAAATGTGCGAATAATCTAAACCGGGCAAAATTCAACAAAATAATTTGATAACTTTATAAATAAAAGAGAATTTAAAAAGACAAAAGAATACAGATGATTTAACAAATCTATAAAGATATGCATACAAGATACTTAAAATGTAAACTAATACTAATGTATTATTACTTAAGGCTCCTACACACAATGCCGGCGGCAATACCGGCGGCCGAGCCGCCGGCACCGCCGTAGGTATGCCGGCGGGTATTCGAGCCGCCC
This sequence comes from Crambus lathoniellus, assembly GCA_949710035.1. NCBI lineage: Eukaryota > Metazoa > Arthropoda > Insecta > Lepidoptera > Crambidae > Crambus > Crambus lathoniellus. The sequence continues at coordinate 13,396,489 of OX453324.1, read as the reverse complement.
GCCGGGCTCGCCGCCGCACAAACGAGAGCCGCTTGGCAAAAAGCCGGCTGCGCTGCCGCTGGCACTGTGTGCAGGAGCCTTTATACTAATGTAGACATCATTGGTAGAGTAGAGTACGTACTGAAATTTGGTAGAGTAGTGTCGCTAGCACCGCGGGCAAGCTACTTTACCGCTCTACTCGATCTTTTACTCTACCCGTGTACAACAGCCTTATGTGCTAAACGATCGTAGGTATTTAAGACAACAAATTGTATCTTAAATTGTAGAGAATTTATCAACCTTTAAGGGAACATCTGTAAAATTAAAGAAAATAAAATGGTTTTTTGTATGTCACACAAAATGTGCGAAAGGTACCAAATGCTCCGGTTTTGGCTACTTATTAATAGTCAAACTTTTGTAAGTATAGCAAAAAATCAAAACTTAATCTAGTCTAAAATGAGTCTAAATCAATATATTCTAATGTGCTAGAAGCCAATCAATTGCAAAATAGTAATTTTAATTGTAAAATACAAAAGTTGATAATAACTAACATTCTTAACCAATTTCTTAAAACTTTCATAGAAATGATTTTTAGCACACTTTTATTAGCTTCACTTGTAACTAAGTCACAATGTAAGAAAATCTTGGAAATCAATTTTAACCTACTTCTAATTGTCGTATTGATTTGAAACTTTGCAAGTCTATATGAATCCGATGACAATACGATAATTTGCTACCATCGAGCTGATCTGATGATGGAGTCAAGAGGTGGGCAATAGAACTCTTCAATGGCTGCTAGGAAACCCCTCGAGTTTAGGCTCGAAATGAGCCTAAACTCGACTTTTGTTCTGATGAGACCTACACTTGATGGTGAGGGTCTGATGAATGGAGCAGGGAGGAAGCCAGTGGCACTTTTTAATGACCACTAGGAAACCCCTCGAGTTTGGCCTCCGTTGTTTCGTTATAATGAGACTTATGAGTAGCACTTGGTGGTGAGGGTCTGATGATGAAGAAGGGAGGAAGCCAGTGGCACTCCTTAATTACCAATAGGAAAAACCTCGAGTTCTGGCTCATTTTTTTCGTTCTGATGAGACCTATTCGCTACACTTGGTGGCGAGGGTCTGATGATGGAGCAGGGAGAAAGCCAGTGGCACTCCTTAATGACCACTACGAAACCTTTTGAGTTTGGGCTCATTTGTTTCGTTCTGATGAGACCTATTCGCTACACTTGGTGGTGAGAGTCTGATGATGGAGCAGGGAGGAAGTCAGTGGCACTCCTTAATGACCACTAGGAAATCCCTCGAGTTTGAGCTCATTTATTTCGTTCTGATGAGACCTATTCGCTACACTTGGTGGTGAGGGTCTGATGATGGAGTAAGGATGAAGTAAGGGTTCGGCTCGCGCATCTGGTAACTAATAGACTTTACTTGAATTTGTAAAACAAATACATACAATCACGCCTTTGAGTTATAACGTTTACGGGGTGAGCAGACACATGAATGGACTGTGAAATCGATTACCATCCATCCAAAGCTTGCCATTTATTAAACTAAAAAGTAAAAAATAAATATGTAGTTTAAAAAACTATAAAAACACACTTTTATAGGAACAGATTAAAAAGTACAAAATAACCGACTATTCAGTAACTGAAATTAAAAAGCGTGGTGCGCCCTTTGCAAAGCATGAATTTCAAGTACTTAATGTTGACAACGCGCACCACGCTTTTTAATTTCAGTTACTGAATAGTCGGTTATTTTGTACTTTTTAATCTGTTCCTATAAAAGTGTGTTTTTATAGTTTTTTAAACTACATATTTATTAAAAAGAAAATGGCGTTTAAAAAAAATCGTATGACAAGGAATTCTAACGATTGTTATTATTACTACAAGCTTTTTATTAACTTGCCATGTTAATTAGTTGGTTAGTTAGTTAGTGGGGACAAATCTTGCAAGCTTAATTTGACCCACTTCCCAGTGTCCGATGGAGCTGAAATTTTGTATACAGGTTTGGTTTAGATGACAATATAATATTAAAGTACAGTCAGCAAAAAAGCTGGTCATAAAAATGAAATTTGACTAAAAACTTATTTTAAAGTATTTTTATTTTATTATATGAAATAGTATTATTACCTTATCCCTGTTTTTGCTTAGTTTTGATGAAGGTGGCAATGTAGCTTGTCGTTTGCTGTTTGATGAAGCAAAACCAGTACCAGCTGAAAACAATAAAAGACCATACATTTACACACACATACACAAATCATAAAACACGTCATGATATCTATTATTGATGACGATCAAACTAAACCACACTAAAAGGCAACGCGTTTCTATCTGCGGGCGACTGCTCTAAGCACTGAGCTACGGAGTCGTAATTTAAACACTCCGTAGCTCAGTGGTTAGAGCAGTCGCCCGGATAGCGAAAGGTCGTGGGTTCGAGTCCCATCGGAGCTGGTTGTGAGACGGGTCGATTTTTTCTAAATACTTCATTTTCCATTTTTCAACCATAAAAATTGCATTGTGAATGCAAAAAAGTAAAAATTTAAATAACTATCCTATGTCACTCAAGAAGAATGTAGCTTTCTAATGACAAAACATTTTTTTAAATCGGTCCAGAGGTTTTTTTTTTTTTTTTAATCCACAACGGGGTAGCACTTAGCCTTCATCACACCTGATGTTAAGTGGTGATAAGGCTGAAGTTGGAAGCGCACTACTCCCGGAATCCTCAATCACTGAGGAACTGGCTATCTTATCTCTAACTGCGGGAACACAATAATGCTGAAAACATCATTGTTATGGCGTCAGACTTAGATAAGATGGTGGTAGCTAGCCAGGCGGACTAAGAACAAGTCCTACCACCAACCAAACCGAATACAATATGTACCCCCACTGGGAATCGAACCCGGGACCTCTTGGTCTGAAATCGGTGGTGTGAACCACTAGACCACAGAGGCGGATGAAAATCTATTACAAACAAACAACCAAAAAAATCATTTTTCCTTTTTAGGGTACCGTAGCCGAATGGCAAAAAACTGAACCCTTATAGATTCGTCAAGTTTGTCTGTCCATCCGTCCGTATGTCACCCCTCTAACTTTTGAAATAAAAGAGTGAAAAATCTAGAAAAAATTTAAGTATATGTTGTAGATCTCAATAACAACTTTCAATGAAAAATGGTTTAAACGAGATATAGTTACCTAGCACTTTTTGAGATATACCACATTTTGCAAAATCCGAAATTTACCTTTGTCATTCATACAAACATTATGAATAACAAAACAAAGTTATGATTTGCTGACGAAAAATTATAGTGACCAACAACCAACCAACCAAACAACAATTAACCCCCACTGGGAATCGAACCCGCAACCTGTATTGGTCTGATACTGGTGGTGTGTACCACTCTCAGAATAGTATTATATTTATTTATTACTAGCGGCCGCCCGCGGTTTCACCCGCATGGTTCTCGTTCCCGTGGGAATATCGGGATAAAAAGTAGCCTAAGTTACTCCTTATTACATCAGCTACCTGCCAGTGAAAGTCCCGTCAAAATCGGTCCAGCCGTTTCAGAGATTAGCCGGAACAAACAGACAGACAGACAGACAGATAGACAGACAGACAGACAAAAATTGTAAAAAATGATATTTTGGTATATGTACCGTATATATAATCATACGCATGTAGTAAAAAGCGGTTATTTTAATATTACAAACAGACACTCCAATTTTATTTATTTGTAACTAGTTTTCCGCCCGCGGCTTCGCCCGCGTGGACTACACGACGTTATCCCGCAGGAATGTGACAATTTTCCGGGATAAAAAGTAGCCTATGTTCCTCTCCAGGCTACAAAGTATCTGTGTTCCAAATTTCAGCCAAATCCGTTCAGCCGTTTTGGCGTGATTGAGTAACAAACATCCAAACATCCAAACATCCAAACATCCAAACTTTCACATTTATAATATTAATATAAGTAGGATAGATTTGACGACCTCCGTGGCCGAGTGGTGTACGCACCGGTTTTCAAGGTGCCGCTATCTGTAGAGGTTCCGGGTTCGATTCCCGGTCGGGAAAATATTAAAAACGAACTTTTCAATATTACCTCGGGTCTGGGTGTATGTGGTAATACCCGTCGTTGTTTCCAAATTTCCATAACACTAGTGCTTGAGCTACTATAATTTGGTATTGGAACAATGTATGTGATGGTGATGGTGTCTAATATGATCTGAGGTACTACTAGATCTCGGAGGCGGTAGTATTGGTAAGAAACTTAGAATAGAATAGAATAGAATAGAATAGTCTTTATTTGCTAATACTGGGTTTACAAGTTGTTTAGGAATTGTTTCTTGAAATAAAGAATCAGATTCACACCAGTTAGACAAAACATAAAGTTATTAGGTATTACATTTTTAACAAGTTTTATACTCTAAATACTCATTAATCGAGTAGAAACACTGTTCTGTAAGCCAAGAGAGCAAATATTTCTTAAAAACATTTTTCTCTGTGGGTAGGTCTCTCAAATTTTGTGGTAACTTATTATAAATTTTTATCGGCATGCATTAAACATTTTGTTTGAAGAAGGTTAAGTTGCATTTTGGTACACATAACTTATTTTGTCTACATTTACTTACTCAGATTCTTCGTTTCAGTCTGTGGTCCCAGTTCCAGCATCACTTGTAAGTCAGCGTGGTTTCCGAACGCGAAGCCGAAGCCAACTCGAGAATCCGTGCCTGGAATACATTTATTTATTGGATAAAATAAACTGTTGCAGTAACTCTTAATCGGTTAATGAATTGGATTGGATTGTTAGAAAGAAAGAAAGACATAAAGAAAGAAAGAAATTTATTTATTTATTGACACACACTCGGCCGGGTACAATAGATAAGGTGGTAAACATGTAATACTCGTAACAATGTGTCACTAAAAAGGTATCCACTCAGCATGTGTCGGAAAAACACATAAAACATGAGGTAGATATGTCCCAAAACGGATCTGATTGACATTTTGTATTACTTATTTAGTTTTAATTTTATTAATATTAATTAATTTTTATGATCAACTTTATTGACTCAAGCAGAAATACTCTGAAATAAAATGTATTTTATTCTTATTTTTTAATTTCAATTTCATTAAGATAGCGTCCTGTCCTTGGCTAATTATAAAGTTTGAAGTCCTATATCTTTGAAAATATTCAAGATAATTCAAAATGAAAACTTGTTTTGTGTAGCTAATATTTCGAAAAACATTTTAAAGAAATAAAAAAAAATCAGTAAAATACCGTATTGTTGTATTAGTAACGATATGTTTTTTTTTGTAAATGTCGTTACCTAACTAAGAAACGCTGGCAAGTTTCTTGCGCCCATTCTTCTTGTCAGTTAAAAAAGTCTTGAATGGGTGGTAGGAAAATATTGACGATTCATAAGTACATATTTGTTATGTCTAAGTGAATAAAGAATATTTTTATCTTATCTTTTATTTATTTGCGTTAAAATATGGTACAATACAGGGTGTTATTATAATTCTCCAGCATATCCTGTCGAATATAAATATCGACGTGCAAATATTTAATTGTTTTTTTAATAAAGTCTGAATAGTGTGACTGACGCGTTGATGTCTTTTATATTGAACCATTTATACCGAAGCTCATGGTAAGAGTTAAACTTTTAAAAATCCAAAACTAATACACTTTTATAGTGCGACAAGCTTTTCTGTTCCGGTGATTATCTTTGGAACTAAAACAGTTTTCATACGACAGTCCATTTTGACAGCTAATTTCGTATTGCAAGTGGCTCCTCTGTCACGGCTGTCACCGGAACAGAAAAGCTTGTGGCACTGTATAATACGTTATTACATTATAGAGTAAAATATAAAAAATAAATATTATTAAACGTTTTATTTAATTGATAAAACTGATTCAATAATATTGTCGAAGTAGCGTAGTGTCGGAGTTAAGTCATGTCGGTATTGAATATTGTCGATGTATCGTGGTGTTGAAAATAAATCATATCGGTATTAAATGCTGTTGGAATAGCGTAATGAGGAAGAAATGTTTGTCGAATTTCAGTTTATGAGTCAGATAGGATCCGAGAGGTGAAATGTACTAATATTTTTGTGAGTATCTTATCAAGTAATATGAGTACCTATGTATGAAGTATGAATCATACGTACCTTTCTTGATAGGTGGTATGTTGGAGTACGCGACTGACAACAAAGATGGTAGCTCCTCTGGTATGATGATGGAACATGACCCTGGAAAAATAATACAATTGTTACATTAACTCTCTAAATTTATTTGAGGAAGCGTTTCAATGGGGAGAAACAGGCAAATAGATGTCGCTTTTGTGAACTGAGGTCTATATGACATTATTTATTGATAAAATTTATTACTTAGTTATTGTCTGCTTCCGAGCTTAAAAGTGTACTTCGTAATAGGGAAGAGGCAATTACAGGAAAAAAGCTAATTTGATAGAGCGGTAAGCATTTCAAACATTTGAGGTTAGATTAAATTTTCGTTAGTTTACTTAGGATTCATTTGGTGTAAGCTTTATAAAAGTTTATAGGGCAATGAAGACCTACTCTAATACAACGAAAAACAAAACTTCGTTACCATCGCCTCTTTCACTCGATTCTGTCTGTTCTGTCTGTCTGAGAGTGAGAGGGACGGGTATAACGAGAAAAATCTTTCTGCGTTCTGAGGGTATAACGATATTAACGATGTTTCGTTTTTCGTTGAATTAGAATATCCTTTTTTTATAAAATCCCACACATTTTGACAGCTGATATGTCAAATAAAGGGCAGTTCACACATACGCCCTCTGTCGTGATAAGAATATAGTTTCCTCCCCATTGAGCACACTTAGGCAAGCGAGTTTAACACCTAGGATTCTCGTTATCGTTTGAACGTCTTAAAAAGGAGTTCAAGACCAAACTAAAGACAAAGATCAAACTGGACGCGGGTGCGGGTAAAACCATACTTTCTTTAATGTAGTATGGGTCCTATGACAAGTTGACAACCCATTCGTGCAAAGCAAAAGGTTATTTATGCTATTGGAATAAAACTCAAGAAAATCAGCATTAGACGTTTTTTATGCAGCTTTAAAATAGACCCTTTACAACCTTTTTATTAAATTGCCATGTTAGTTAGTTAGTTTGTTAGTTAGTGGGGGACAAATCTTGCAAGCTTAATTTGACCTACTTCCCAGTGTCCGATGGAGCTGAAATTTTGTATACAGTTTTGGTTTAGATGACAATACAATATTAAAGTACAGTCAGCATAAAAGGTTGTCATAAACATGAAATTTTTACTAAAAACTTTTTCCTTGTTAAGAAACAACATTTTGCTTTGCACGAAAATGAGCTGTCATAGGACTAATGCTTATTTTTTATCCACAAACTTAGCCTTCATCACACCTGATGTTAAGGGTGATAAGGCTGAAGGTAGTAGCGCAATACTCCCGGAATTCTCAATCACTGAGGAACTGGCTATCTTATCTGTAACTGCCGGAACACAGTAATGTTGAAAACATCATTGTTACGGTGTCATACTTAGATGAGATGGTAGTAGCTAGCTAGGCAGAGGTAGGCTAAAGAACAATTTCTTCCACCAACCAAATCGAATACAATATGTGCCACCACTGGGAATTGAACCCGGGACCTCTGGACCTAAAATCGGTGGTGGTACGGAACCCTTCGTGCGCGATTCCTACTAGCACTTGGCCAGATTTTTTTAAAGTACCTACCTATACTACGCGTTATATGAATCACTCAGTTTACGCATTAACGCAATATTGATTACGAGTCAATTATTATCTAAGTGATTGGATGAATTATTAGCTAATGGTTTTCGATAAAAAGTTTAGTGCACTCATTATTATTTTATGCGTTGATTACCTTTATTATCTGTGCAATTTTGCATTAGTTACTTAATGTTTTTCAATTTACGTTCTCGCTAGAAACTTTTAAAATGTGTTGTAATCTAGTTGTTATATTATTTCCTAAAAATAATGTTTGGTACTTAAGTAGCATTAGTAAACTTAAAGGGGTTCTTTCTTTGGAATATGATTAATAGGACAGAAATATTTGAAAAATGGAAAATGAAGTATTTAGAAAAAATCGACCCGTCTCACAACTAGCTCCGATGGGACTCGAACCCACGACCTTTCGCTTTCCGGGCGACTGCTCTGTTATATATATATATATATATAGTTTTTAACCTTCATGATAAAATCACATAAATCAGTCAATTAACACACAGGACTCGAACCCCTGCCTCTCGTATCTACGTCACGGCCGCATACCGTTTGACACGTGTGTCACACACAGTTATTTCCACACCAAGTTACTGTGTGATCTGTGAACTTTGCGCAACACGTTTACCAACTTGCGGTTAACTTGAGAAATCTTGTAACTTATGCCATTTTATGAGGTAAAGTAAATAAGTCCACTTAATGTCCTCCATTTTGTGATGATTTATTGCTACACATTCATTTATGTTTGAAATTATTTTTCATTATTCTTCCGCCCGCAGCTTCGCCTATACACAGTACATTATTTTTTTTGCCGGGATATAAAGTAACCTCTGTCACTCTCCAGCCCCCCTAGCATGACCAACAAAATTCGATATGATATGATAAGTTATCCGGTTTAACTGTCAAAAGACTATGGGTTTTGACATTTGAATGTCGATAAGTCGCTCTATCATGCGATACATATCACGTTTTGGGTCGTCATGCTAGGCTTACTGCTTTCAAAATATCCACATACCAAAAATCAGGTTGATCCGTCATTCCGTTTTGACGTGAAATATGGACAAAAAACAAACACACTTTCATTATATAATATTTCATTATTATAACAAATACATTTATAGTTTTAGTATGGATTTATGTTTCGTAACGTACAGAGAAACAATCCCCCTTATTCCAAAACGTGGACTAAAATAGTCCTGGTTTAAAACTGGTACTAAACTGGTGCTGTCACTTTCATTTTCCAAATTAAAGACAGAATTAGCAGCAGTTTAAACCAAGTCTCACTTTAATCCACGTTTTCTCATCATAATTTTTAGTTTAATCATCTGTGTATAATGTTGCTGGTTGTTTAATTAGTTTACAAGCATTTCATACTACTTTCCGACTACTTTCCGTAGCAGGGGTCTAGATGAGTCTAGCAGCCGGTTGCACCAAAATATTCATTTTACGAATTCGTAAAAAGTAACTGAATTTTGCTGTCAAAACTGTCAAATTCCATACATTTTTAAACCATAAACCCTGTAAAAGTAAAAGTATAATGTAAAAAAAATTTGGTGCAACCGGCGGTAGGACTCATCACCGAAAGTTATTTCCTAGAAAGCCTTTTTTTTATCCACAACGGGGTAGCACTCTGCCTTCATCACACCTGTAAGCCTAGCATGACCACCCAAAACGTGATATGTATCGCATGATAGAGCGACATTCAAACGTCAAAACCCATAGTCTTTTGACAGTTAAACCGGATAACTTATCATATCATATCGAATTTTGTTGGTCATGCTAGGGGGGCTGGTGTTAAGTGGTGATAAGGCTGAAGGTGGAAGCGCACTACTCCCGGAATCCTCAGTCACTGAGGAACTAGCTATCTTATCTGTAACTGCCGAAAAATAATAATGCTGAAAACATCATTGTTATGGCGTCAGACTTAGATAAGATGATGGTAGCTAACCAGGCGCACTAAGAACAAGTCCTACCACCAACCAAACCGAATACAATATTATGTAACCCCACTGGGAATCGAGCCCGGAACCTCTAGGCCTGAAATCGGTAGAGTGAACCACTAGACCACAAAGGCGGTTAAGCCACTTGTCCACCCGCTATATCATCGAATATCTACTTCATCATATCTATTACAAATAAATAAGTAAACAAACAATTTGAATTTACCTTTTTTTCTAAGTGAATCTTTCTTTCTGTGCATAAAGAAATATATATATATTAATCGTATGGCGGTCATTTTGAATAGGCGGATACATAATTATTATATGTCAACATTCAGGTTTCTTAGCCAATTAGCTGCGTCTTGGGTGAGGTTGTAGATGTCTTCTATGGGTCCCGGATATGAATGTATTGGGCATCGCTGCATTATGTGTTCCATAGTTTGAGCCTCTACGCCACATTCGCATAGGTCAGAATCACGCCACCCCCATTTATGACAAAGGAAGTTGAATAAAGATTAGTCAAAATAATAAGCGCAATATTCTTAAATCAACTGTCAAACTTGATATTTTGTCCTCTGTACATAATTATTACCTCAAACAATCACTCATGACCGAACCCGAGACCTTCCAAGGCCCATAACATTCACTCAGATAACAACCTTCCCACGATTGAAACATACGAGTGAGATTTCAATGAAATAAAATGTCTTTTACACTACTTTCTTACATTAAAGGTAGCTTTTTCTATTGTTAGCACCCTAGAGTGTAGCCCAAATAGCAAAACTAAGTGCCAATTTTGGACAATATAATAATTCTATTTCTCACTTAAATACATAAGTTCCGAACTTGAGTACTTTATCAATTTTTTCCTACTTTTTTCTACCTAAGCGATGTCAATACTGTTGCGACACGCTGTTGCGAATTTTCTGGTGCCAACGATATTTGGCAGTTCAGATTTCAATGAAATAAAATGTCTTTTTTACTACTTTCTTATATTCAAGGTAGCCTTTTCTATTGTTGGCACCCTAGAGTGTAGCCCAAATAGCAAAACTAAGTGCCAATTTTGGACAATATAATAATACTATTTCTCATTTAAATACATAAGTTCCGAACTTGAGTACTTTATCAATTTTTTCCTACTTTTTTCTACCTAAACGGTGTCAATACTGTTGCGACACGCTGTTGCGAATTTTCTGGTGCCAACGATATTTGGCAGTTCAGATTTCAATGAAATAAAATGTCTTTTTCACTACTTTCTTACATTTAAGGTAGCCTTTTCTATTGTTGGCACCCTAGAGTGTAGCCCAAATAGCAAAACTAAGTGCCAATTTTGGACAATATAATAATACTATTTCTAATTTAAATACATAAGTTCCGAACTTGAGTACTTTATCAATTTTTTCCTACTTTTTTCTACCTAAGCGATGTCAATACTGTTGCGACACGCTGTTGCGAATTTTCTGGTGCCAACGATATTTGGCAGTTCAGATTTCAATGAAATAAAATGTCTTTTTCACTACTTTCTTACATTAAAGGTAGCCTTTTCTATTGTTGGCACCCTAGAGTGTGGCCCAATAGTAAAACTAAGTGTCAATTTTGGACAATATAATAATACTATTTCTCATTTAAATACATAAGTTCCGAACTCGAGTACTTTATCAATTTTTTCCTAGTTTTTTTCTAGCTAAACGGTGCCAATAATAGGGTTCCGTACCCAGGTTCGAATGCCGCTGTTGCGACACGCTGTTGCGAATTTTCTGGTGCCAACGATATTTGGCAGTTCAGATTTCAATGAAATAAAATGTCTTTTTCACTACTTTCTTACATTTAAGGTAGCCTTTTCTATTGTTGGCACCCTAGAGTGTAGCCCAAATAGCAAAACTAAGTGCCAATTTTGGACAATATAATAATACTATTTCTCATTTAAATACATAAGTTCCGAACTTGAGTACTTTATCAATTTTTTCCTACTTTTTTCTACCTAAGCGATGTCAATACTGTTGCGACACGCTGTTGCGAATTTTCTGGTGCCAACGATATTTGGCAGTTCAGATTTCAATGAAATAAAATGTCTTTTTTACTACTTTCTTACATTCAAGGTAGCCTTTTCTATTGTTGGCACCCTAGAGTGTGGCCCAAATAGCAAAACTAAGTGCCAATTTTGGACAATATAATAATACTATTTCTCATTTAAATACATAAGTTCCGAACTTGAGTACTTTATCAATTTTTTCCTAGTTTTTTTCTAGCTAAACGGTGCCAATAATGGGGTTCCGTACCCAGGTTCGAATGCCGCTGTTGCGACAGGCTGTTGCGAATTTTCTGGTGCCAACGATAATTGGCAGTTCACCTAAAAAGTTAAAGAACTTTTTGTAAATGTTAAAAATGTAATTTATCAACTATCTGACAAAGATTTTACGCAAGCATCAAATTAACCCTAAACACATTACACTCCTTGAGCAGTCTTGTAAAAGTTTAAGTACCTACCTACTTATTATAATTTTTCTTGCTCGCTTATAAATTATTATATTATTTACTTATTATATTATTCTACTTTTCTTCTCTCTCTTCTCTACAACCAATTTCTTTATCTTAATTAAAAGTTTAAATCGGAATAAATATTAAAATTGACAATATTGAAAATGAAGTTAGTAATAAATAATAAGTAATAAATTCACATTCAAGATTTTCATTAATAAAAATTGCACGTGGGTGCAAAAAAGTTAAAAAATAAATAAAAATAAGTACTTATTAAATAATTTAATTAAAAAATACAAAAAAGTTTAAAATGACGTCTGATTCTATTAAATATTTATTTGAATTCAATACATAGCCTATCAAATCTTGTGTTTTTTTTCCGATAAATATTTCATTCCTTTCACGATTGAAATTCGCACCTGATGTTAAGTGAGGATAAGGCGCACTACTCCCGGAATCCTCAACCAGGAACTGGCTATCTTATCTATAGACCTATAGCCATCTATGGCAGAACACAATGCTGCTGAAAACGTCGTATTATAATCTAATGTTTTCTTTTTTTGCTTTTTGGATATTTTTTGACTGTCAACCATTGAGGTATATTTACATTAATGCTGTCAACAGTCAGTTTCTATTTTACAGCATCTAGATTAGAAACGTCAACATACTTTCATTAAAATAAATTTTATAATATAAGATTTTTTTTATCTTCTTAAGACATTAATTAAATTGAGTAACTAATAGTAAGCCTAGATATTTCCTATTAAACTTATGCTTGAATTTAAATTTAATGTAAAAATATCAGTTTTTCGTATCATTAACACTTTAGCAAAGTGATTGCACTTTTAGAAGGTCAGTGTACCAAACGCCCATGACATATGGCTTATGCATTGTGCAATAAACTTCAACAGTAATATTTACAACAAAAAACTAAATAAAATACTTACCAAAACTAATAAAAATCAAACAAAAACACGATTTCACAATCATTTTGTTCAAATATTGTTCCTTTTTCAACACAAACACTTATTCATTTTATTTCACAAAATATAAAAAAAAAACTAATCTGTTGTTCGACTCAAAACTCTTTCGTAACAAGAAACAAATTAAAATAAAATAAAAAGTAAATTGTCTCGACGAGATTTGCCGCCAAACTGAACCAAGGAAAACATATGACTGCCGGACGTAAAATTATAAATTTGAATTAAGACCTAAAGAATTACTTAACACAACCAAATCACACCTCTATTTACTGATTGTTAAAGTGTTATTTCCGACAGTAAGTATTCGAATTTTAAATGGTTGCGTATAAACTTGACATGCACCCATACTTTTAGGATTGTGGACACTATTTATAAGGCTATAAGGTTGAAAATCAAATTTTATGATACTAATGTGTGCGTTGCCCATTCACTTCCAAGATGCGAAAGTTACGTATTATTAGTCAAAGAAAAGGGATAAGTGAAATTGATTCTTATTTAAAGGACTTTAAAGATGTTTTTTGTATAAAAGGAAAATCGTTGATGATTCTTTTTGATTGTAAAACAACCACTTTCTTTCTGACTTTCATTTAAATGAAAGAGATAGTGTTAATATAATATTTCCGTCTCGTTTTAGTACTATGTCTCAATGCATAATTTTGCAATATCGCAAAAATGTCGCCTTACCGGGACCACCCGTTACTGTGTTGCTAAATCGACAGACTAACACGGAATATAGCTTAGTTCGTAGCTAAGTAGCTATCTTTGAAAGCAAAAAAACTTTAAAAAGTAAATAATAGTAGATTTTATTACAAGGGAGCAAAATAATACATTTACGGCGAGGGCGCTATTTGGAATCCAGAGCGCAGTGAAGGATTCTAAAGTAGAATCCTGAACGCAGCGAGGGATTCAATATACGCCGCCCGAGGTGAAAATAATACACTGAGTAATACACTCTGCTTTTCATCCCCCTCTATAAGAAAAGCAATAAAGACAACTCAAACTACCTACCTATTTGAGTCTCTCTTTGGCGTTCGGATACATCATAGCGCTAGTCGGGCAAAGACTACGCTTGTTTGAAAAAAAAAATAGTTTTGAAATAACAAAAAAAATAAAAATAGGCCATCGGATTCCTTATAAGTATCTACGGGGCTACCGTAGGGGGGTTGAAAATTTTGTTAGATTTTAGCTACGAGGCACCGTTTACGAGTAATTCTCAATTTTATGAAATTCCTATTTTGAAAATTTTACAGGTCCCGGCCCCATACAAAATCAGTTGAATTTTTTTATTTAAAGTACTGTACACCCTTTGCGGAGGTGCCTTTTGTGGCCACTTTAAGGATTTTTTGACTTTTAAGCACTAAGTACTAAATGGTCTTAGGTATTCAAGAGACAGATTATACATATCTTAAATCATAGATCTCCCATTAAAGGTACATTTTTCAAATTTAAAAGCGTAAAATAGTTTTTTGTATATAACACAAAATGTGTGAGAGGTTTTGGTCACTTATTGCGTATTATATTATCTGTGTTGATAGTTAAACTTTTGTAAGTATAGCGAAAAATCAAAAGCAAACCCAGGTTAAATCAATATAGGTACTAATGTACTAGAAGCCAATCGATTGCAAAAAAACAATTTAATTGTAAAAAACGTATTTCATTCAAAACATGTTTCTTAAAATTTTCATACAAATATTTTTTTAAATGGAAAATGGGATTTATTAAAAAAAATCGTATGATTTCGAATTCTAACGGTTGTTATTATTAAGTATGTACCTTAAAATACCTTATTTTAATTGCCTTTAGCAAAAATTGCGAAAAGTTGTTTAGAAAACTTTTAGAGCAATAAGTGGCCAAAACCGGTACAGTGACCAAAACCGGGGCTTCTGCCCTACATTGTGAATGCATAAAGTATTAAATTAACAAAATTTTGGTATCGATTATCAATTCATATTTAGTTTTTTTTCAGGGTGAACATAATCGTTAAATTGATAATCGATTAAGGCGAGGAATCCCGACCGAAATAGGCACGCTAACGCTTGCTCGGCCGCGCTCTATACACTTCGCGCGGACCCAGCGGCAGCCGGCAGTGAACTGTGAACTCGCGAGCGCCCCGCGAATCGAAAATCACTTAAAATTCAATTAAAAATTAAATAATGAAAAAAAAAATTTGTGACGGCCGGAATCCCTCGGCTATTCAAAGACAATTATTTTCATATGTTTTTCATTAACTAAAATCAAGTATACTGCAAGTAATATGATATTTGAATTATTATTAGACGGATGTTTGGGATTTTATTTGACACAGTAAAATATCACCAATCGAAAAAAAAACGGCCGGAAGCACTAGATGAATAACTGTAAAATAGCATATATTTTTTCCAAATTTTAAGTAGGTACTTGTGATTTACGAGTAATCCATAATTTAAAATACCCTTTTTTGGGGAATCGGCGCCTTAACTCTTCTGCATCTTCGTTCGTGCAATAGCATTGCCAGAAGTTGAGGCCGATTGGAAGGACTCATTATCGACGACGTGAACACTCTGCTTTAGTTCTGCGTAAAATGAAGCACAGACCTACTTACCGCCTAGCAAAAGGTGGCACCTGAAATGCTGAGATCGGACTAGTGCGTAAACAATATCAGAAGTCAGTCAGAGATTTTTACATCCGTCTTTTTACTGATTCGGATCGGATCGCGAAACTGCTCTAAGGGTTTAGTTTTTTGCCATTCGGCTACATAGTGATTACATACTCTTTGTTCGGCTACGAAACTGTGACGGGACCTTAAAAAGGTGATAATAATCACATTCAAGTTTGTGCCAGGTGAGATTCGAAGCCACTGCCTCTCGCAATGTAGCCACGAACACTATCAAATGCGTCATTGCACCACTCAATTATCTAATTAGCGAATAATCATCTTCGGTGATTAAACAATTCGCTAAGTAAGTAGGTACAGTCAGCGTCAAATTGATATAAGCGTCTGGAGTAGTCAAAAAGATCTGAAAAACATATACGCAATTTGATCTAAGCAGTTCGAATCATCATATTGTTGTAAGCGCGCAAGGTGTTCAAAATATCTTGGCACTCATTGTTTCATATTTATGTGAGCAGTCCGAGTGTTCAAAATTATTTAAGCAAACAAAGCTCTCAAAATATCTGTGCAATATGGTGTTGTACATTATTCAAAATTATTTAATAATTTTGAACACTGTGACTGCTCATATAATTAAGAAACAATGAGTGCTAAGATATTTTGAACACCTTGCGCGCTTACAACAATATGATGATTAGATCAAATGATGTTTTTTAGATCTTTTTGACTACTCTAGACGCTTAAGTATATCAATTTGACGCTGACGGTACTAACGTTGACATAATGCAATGTCGCATCGTCGTATGATTAAAAAGTAATAATAATTTAATTAGGTCTATTTATTAATTTGTGACATATAATGCTAACATTTTTCAATCGACATATCTTTCCTACCACATTTTTAATTCTGCATTTGAACATACAGAAAATAGGCAGAATTAATGCCTTCAGCTATTCTCTGCCAGTAAACCAGCAAGTGTGTAAAGAAGAGATAGAAATAAGAGAAGTACTAAAGAGTTACACATAAAATAAAAGCATAGGTCAGGCTGAAACCAATTAAGAGTTAGAAGAGTAGTTTCTTTAGTAGAATTAAACCTATTGTGAAAAACAACCAATAGGTGTTGGTTTTCGCACGAACTATCTCCTGAGGATGCCCCGGGTTGTGGCGAAACACGTGTAGAGTAGTCTATAATCGGTGAAGGTGCAAGGTGTATTGCTGTCTTGCTAAATGAATTTATTGTGCACTGGTATTTTCGTGGAGTGCATGTGCAATTTTTACGGGCGGGGGGCGGGCGGTGCATCTTGCATAATTATTGTGTTTTTTTGCGGAAGTAAGCTACAAATATTTAGTTTTTCACGATGGTTCCACTGGGACTGCCAACAAGTGACGCCTGATTCAATCAAAGACTTACACCTTATTTAAATCAAAGAGAATCGTCGCGATATGACTCGTAGTTTTTGAGAAATTCTTGGACAAACATACATATATGTACACTTCTATACTAATGTTATAAAGAGGAAAGATTGTATTTTTGTATGTAACTCAAAAAGTACTGTACCCCTAGTGTAAGTTTTTATGTCAAGCAAACGCAAACTATCGCGAGTACGTATTTATGTCAATTTGTATGAAAACTGCATAAGCGCGCTACTCGCCGCTAGAGGCGCTGATACAGTTTTCATACAAATTGACATAAATACGTACTCGCGATAGTTTGCGTTTGCTTGACATAAAAACTTACACTAGGGGTACTGGACCGATTTAGAAAATTCTTTCACCGTTAGAAAGCTACAGTCTTCCCGAGTGACATAGGCTATATTTATCCCGATATTCCCACGGGAATGGGTACTACGCGGGTGAAACTGCGGGCGGCCGCTAGTACGATATCCTCTCAACTGGTCCGCGACCAGATTCGGGACGCGTCAAATAAGGTGCGTCTGGCAGCCGACCCGAATCGGGATTGTCAAGTGGTCAAATTTTTTGCGCCAATTTAAGCGGCTCTACCACTTGTTATCCTTGTTGCACGTAAAGAATACTCATAGAATCATAAAAAGGATAGAGTAGGCTAGCATTCAAGCGATAATATGCACAAGTTTCGATGTTGAAGTTCATTCAGTCTTCGCCCGAGTAAACTGATGGCAGTTCGGGCGTGTGTTTTGTGTGTGTTTTTTTGTGGTTTTTGCAGTGATTTAATTGTTTTTTCATAGAAAACTTATTTAATCACGATATCTGAGTAAGTAATTTACCTCTTCTGCCTCTCAATACTTTTTGTTTGTTGTGATAAGTGTGCGTTTTTCACTGATTCAACTTCACTTGTTTTTTTTTTTAAAGCACACGTGCTTGGAACGCTATAACGCTATAACGGAAGTAGGACGCTATTTTTACTCAAATATTATCCAATTCCAACTATATCACATACATTCAGGTCAAACTTATAACCTCCTTCTTTTTTCAAGTCGGTTAAAAAGACAACTAGATAAAGTATTATCTAGTTGTCTTTTTAACCGACTTGAAAAAAGAAGGAGGTTATAACTACTGCAACAACTTTAAAAGGGAAAAAGATAAGCCAACATTGACAAACATAAATATTGCTTATCGACAAAGAAAAACTAACTTCACCAGTACACGTGGGAACTGGAATTTAGATAAAACAATACAATCTTTACCTAGATTTAGCTTCAAGTCCTTATTCGTTAGTTAGACGTCGAAGTGCTCGGCCTTTTCGCGAAAATTCGCTGACATTTTGAATTTTGGGCAGCCATTTTGAATTTTCGGCAACCATTTTGTTGTGATGTGTGAAAATGGCGCGTAGTTTTTTCCTGTTGTGCGTTTTCGTTGTGGGATGTGAGTATTCTGTATTTTAATTAGGTACCTATACCTATTGGTTTTGTAAAAACATCGCGATTTTTAATCATCCTAGAAAGTTTAGGATTTCAAGTGCAACTTTACTTGAGCAAAATATTGGGAGCAGGTGATTTTTACGAAATGTCGTGATTGGTCCAGTCAGCGTCAAATTGATATAAGCGTCTAGAGTAGTCAAAAGATCTGAAAAACAAAAACGCAATTTGATCTAAGCAGTTCGAATCATCATAATTATTGTTGTAATCGCGCAAGGTGTTCAAAATATCTAGGCACTCATTGTTTCATATTTATATGAGCAGTCAGAGTGTTCAAAATCATCTAAGCAAACAAAGCTCTCAAAATATCTGTGCAATATAGTATTGTACATTATGCACAGATGTTTTGACAGCTTTGTTTGCTTAGATAAATTTGAACACTCTAACTGCATACATACACGCGATTACAACAATATGATGATTCGAACTGCCTAGATCAAATTGGTTTTATGTTTTTCAGATCTTTTTGAATACTTTAGACGCTTATATCAATTTGACGCTGACTGTCCATATTATAAAATTTTGTCCGGTCTCAAGGGTGAAATGGTGTTTATGTATCGGTAACGGTATAAATTATTTTGATGATCGTACCCTAAAGATATTAAAGCAATTTTCTTAAGTTAGCGAGGAATCCAAAAATCTAAAGAAGATCTACCTACATATGAGTAGACTGCCTTTGGATCTTTTCAACTAAATAGTTCTTTAGATATTTTTTTTATCCACAACGGGGTAGCACTTAACCTTCATCACACCTGATGTTCAGTGATGATAAGGCTGAAGGTGGAAGCGCTCTACTCCCGAAATCCTCAATCACTGAGGAACTGGCTATCTTATCAGACTTAGATAAGACGGTAGTAGCTAGCCAGGCGGACTAAGGACAAGTCCTACCACCAACCAAACCGAATACAATATGTACCCCCACTGGGAATCGAACCCGGGACCTCTTGGTCTGATATCGGTGGTGTGAACCACTAGACCACAGAGGCGGTTATCAGATGAGTTTGCAACTTACGGCCGGTTTCCGAAACGCCAATTAAAATGAAATTACCTTATTGTAGTTTGGGTTTCTGAAAAAAAACGTGACAGACTGTCAACAGTCTGTCAGTGCCCATACAAATCTGAACCTAATTGTGAGATCATTTTCGTTTCAGAAACCCAAGGTGCTTTTAATTGGGAATTAATTGTGACAGTCTGTTAGCAAATTTTAATTTTAATTGGCGTTTCCGAAACCGGCGGTTAGCGACATACTTAACTCGTGTCGTTTTGAAAACACGCTCCTGTGACACGCTCTATTAACTGGACTGGGAATTGAACCTTTGACCTACTAGCCATTTGCCTTCACGTGACTGACAGTACCCATGGCATTGCCTGCCATTAGTGACAGTATACAATCAAGGTCTCGTCCTAATTTTTGCTACGATAAAAATATTCATTTATTCACTTCATCATCATCAGCCATTTAATGTCCCCACTGCTGGGGCACTGGCCGTCCTTATGGATGAATAAGGAGAATTAAAGTAAGTAAATATCCCAATTCAAGACTTTTCACGTGATAACTTCTTAAAAATCGATGAACGCCGGCTGCACGCACGAAAAAGGATGACGTAATGTCACGTTCCGCCCGAGCTCAAAATAGTAATTCCCATAAACCTTGAGTCCTGAAATTTGGTACAGGGGTTTTCTTATGACGTTATCACGTAAAATTATAACTAAAAACATTTACAAAAAAAACATAAGTATATCACTAAATATGAATATATTTTTTCACAGGTCGACTGAGTTCATGCATCTTTCTAGTTGTTCCCGAAGATGTCCCAGCAGGGTTCGCTGCCATATTTGGATTTTCTCCGACACTACGTATAGGTAAGCAGTAAGATCACCTACTTTTTATATTGTACTAGCTTTCCGCCCGCGGCTTCGCCCGCGTGGACTACACGACGTTATCCCGCGGTAATGTGATATTTTTCCGGGATAAAAAGTAGCCTAAGTTACTCCTTATTACATCAGCTACCTGCCAGTGAAAGTCCCGTCAAAATCGGTTCAGCCGTTTCAGAGATTAGCCGGAACAAACAGACAGACAGATAGACAGACAGACAGACAAAAAATTTAAAAAAATGTTATTTTGGTATATGTACCGTATATATAATCATATGCATGTAGTAAAAAGCGATTATTTTAGTATTACAAACAGACACTCCAATTTTATTTATTTGTATAGATGTAGGTATATGTATAGATGTATAGATTGTATAGATTTGACGAAGTCACAAGGGAGTCGCACCACGTCACACTCTGGGGTTTCTCCTATTTCGGATTTTAAATAGTGACAGTTAGTAATCATCTATCTATAGAAACTAAATACGAAGCCGCTGGCGGAAAGCTAGTCTATACTAATATAATAAAGAGGAAAGATTTAATTGTTTGTTTGTTTGTTTCTTTGCTTGTTTGTTTGCATCGAATAGGCTCCGAATTTTCTGAACCGATTTAGAAAATTCATTCACTATTAGAAAGCTACATTCTTCCCGAGTGACATAGGCTATATTTTATCCCGATATTCCCACGGGAACGGGTACCACGCATGTAGTATTTTAAATGAGAAAGTTTAGATGTTTGTTACTCAATCACGCCAAAACGGCTGAACAGATTTGGCTGAAATTTGGAAAACAGATACCTTGTAGCCTGGAGCCGCCTGTAGGCGGGCGAAGCCGCGGGCGGAAACCATCCAGACCGTTACCCATTCGCCTACACTGTTGCACAATGACATGGAGTCATTCGGTGCTGGATTGCATACGATCAAACATCTCCTGAAGATGCCCCGGGTTGGGGCGAAACACGTGTAGAGTAGTGTAATCGGTGAAGTTGCAAGTTTTGTGATTATTTGCGGAAGAAAGCTACATTATTTATTTTTACAAGCTTTTTATTAACTTGCCATGTTAGTTAGTTTGTTAGTTAGTATGTCAGTTAGTTAGTGGGGGACAAATCTTGCAAGCTTAATTTGACCCACTTCCCACTGTCCGATGGAGCTGAAATTTTGTATACAGGTTTGGTTTAGATGACAATACAATACTAAAGTACAGTCAGCAAAAAAGCTTGTCATAAAAATGAAATACTGAAAGCTTATTCACAATAGTAGTGATTAAAAACCTTAACCATATGGTTTTTTTTCCTCATTACCTTGTACTTCCAGGTAAAGACAACAGGTTTGGCTTCGGCTTCAGCCTGGGCAACGCAGCAGATCTGCAGATCCAGTATGAGCTAGGACCACAGCTGTACACTAAGCCAGTTCAGCCTATCAGTAAGTACCTATAAAAAACATTAGGAGTGCCGGTAGAAGTGGAGAGGGCACAAAGGAAAAAGAAAATTAAGTATATTACAGAAAATTAAGTATATTACAGAAAACACAAAAAAAATGAATTTGACAAAAAAAAAATACGTAAGTACTAGATTTGAACCGAGGTATTCTGGCTTCCATATGCCGCCCGTTTTCTAACCTAAGCTATCACAACTTTGAAACGGTGCCGAAATTTGCCTTCGTATTCTAATGACATTGTAACAGTTTTTCGATCAGGAGTCCCTACCATCAACTCTTATTGCGGTTTTGTTTAGGACCTAAACTGATCTGCTTCGCTTATTCGTACCACAATAGCTTAATATCAATGACAGCGATTCAGTGATCATTCAATGACATTTCACAGCCGCTAAGCTGTCATGAAATCTTATTTGACTTATAACCCGGTCGATTTAACATGACACCTGCAGGTTATACCCGTCCCTTTCACTCTCCGGGCATGACAGAATCGAGTGAAAGAGACGGGTAGAGAAATAAGGACACAAATCGTTCGGTCATTCACATTTAGCAATTCATTTGCGATCCGGTTTTTAGAAGGTCATAGTACGAAAGAAAGCAATTCATTTTAGGAACCTATTCTGCATCGCGCTATTTTTGAATCGCTGTCTTAAAGTTGATGGTAGGCACCCAGGTCACGTCACGTGTCCGTCTTACGAATTTTCGATCTGACGGTCACGTGATCCTGACGGGAGTTTAACATTTTTTACTCATCACAAAAAATGCACAACGCCGCTAAGAAGTTTTCACTTCAAAAAAGAAGATCTGTTTGATACAGCACTTGTGAACGTCACAGAAGCTAGGCCCCAAATCGGTTTGCTAATCTTGCGACGGGAGACCTTGTAGCAAAAAGAACTAGCAATAAACTCGACAAGAACCTTTTTATTTCACCCTTTCATAGGTGTTCTTGTTGAACGAAGCCTTTCATACCCTTACGTAAGTAGTTATTGCTTAGGGTTTATGAAGCATACCACAGATTTCATACAGAGTCGTCAAATAGATTAGTGTTTTTTTAGTTGTCAACGACATTCCATAAAGCAAAATACCTACTTTCGACACTCTAAAGATAAACTTATTATTGCAAATGTTTGAGAAACGACTAAACACCCTTTTTCACAACCAGTCACATCTAACAAATGTGTGGGACAAAAAATTCCCATTCAGTCACACTGGGACTCGTTGGGACAAAATTTAATGAATATATTCCCGATGAGTTACAATGTGACTGGTTGGGAAGAAAATCTTCCCAACCAGTAACACTCTAAATAAAACACGACTCCGTAGCTCGGCGGTCAGAGCTTTCGCCCGCACAGTGAAGGGTTCGATTCCCGGTGGAGCTACATACTTGGAGGATGTGTCGTTTTTTGTCGAATATTTTATTTTCTACACTTATTTTATCTGTAATCAGAAGAGTAAATAACACACGTAACAATTTTTTCTTATTGTGTGTTATGACGTAAAATTGATTTTTTTTTTATAAAATTGTTTCAATTTTCAAAATCTTTTTCAAAAGTTTCAAAATCAATTCAATTTTGTATTTATTGTTCTAACTATCAGAACCAAGGGAGGCTTTATTTATAAATTTAACACCCAGACATGAAAGAAACAAAGGTTCAACGTAAATGTCTGTCCCGGGTGGGGATCGAACCCACGAGCCGGTGGCGCAAATGTTAGCGCACTCGGCTTGCGATCGTTGAAGTTTAAATGGTCGGTCACGGGATGCGTGAATAAAAAGTTTCGAGCTGCTTCGGAAGGCAAGTTAAGCCGTTGGTCTCGGCCACGGGGGCAATTCTGAGATTTATAGAGATATCTCTAATTCGACATCGTCAAATTCAAATACTTACTAATCTTTTCTATACAAAAAATTAGCTTTGAACAAAAAAATGTACTTAAGGTGGTTCGATGAGCTCAGTAGCGCCACCAATGGAAATAAATCAATTACATTTTATTAAAGGCTTAGATTAAAGTTTCGGTTATTTTGCGCAAATAAAAGAGTAAAATGCATTTTTTATATATACTTTTAAGAACTCAAATTTACGCAATAAGTCGTGAATCTCAATAGTGCCAAAAGTGGCCACATTTAGCAATATCGAGATCCAGTACTTAATAGGTACTTACTCATATTTGAGGCCCTGAAAAAACAATTAAAAATTGCATTTTACTCTTTTATTTGCGCAAATTAACCGAAACTTTTATTCTAAGCCCTTGATAAATCGTAAATGATTTATTTCCATTGGTGGCGCTACTGAGCTCAAATTCTCAAATCAATTTTTTCTCATATTAATTATTCTGATTTGCTTCCGACAAAGCTGATGAGTTTTCCGTTTTACCTTGTCAGTTAAAATTTTCTTAACGAGTGGTAAGATTTTTTTTTGGATGATTCATTCATGTTCACCTTCATGATGTTTACCTTGATATTCCCCTGCTATCTAGATGTCTAAAGAATTGTTCTATTCTATTTATTCTGAAAATAAATTTTCATAGATGACTAATAAGCGCTACACACGATCACTTTTAACTGTCAGTTTTCACCTGAATAGTTTTAACGGACAGTAAAAACTGAACGTGTTATACCTAGGCGCTATACAAGATCACTTTTAACTGTCAGTTTTCACTAAACAGTTTTAACTGACAGTGAAAACTGTTTGAAGGTCCAGTAGTCGGAGCGTGCAGAGGGTGGTTTTGGCTTGGAAATGAAATCTCGCACAACGGTTAATATACTCAATATATTAAACATAAAAATGTCGTCTGATTATAAAGATTCATGCGGATAAAATTATACAGGAAAAACACAGGTGACGGCCATGAGGCCATGACAGAAGATGTCAGATCAATGACAGCGCGATTGACTTATCTAACTTTTCTCATAAAAGTTATGCAAAGGCAACCACGACATACTGCCTAGTATTCACAGTATATAGTGTACTTAAAGCTAATTTAACACTTCCCCTTACACTATATACTACAGGCATCAAACATATACCTATGACTCTACATTACAAGTACAAGAGCATATACACTAAGTTAAGAAAAATTGTAAAAACATTTTACAAACTTCTAACCAGTAACTTAAAACTCAGTACCACTTACATAGGCATCACATTCAAACCCTTCATGAAACCATGATGTTTTGTTGAAGACAAAGCCTTGGTTAAGATATCAGCTATCATACAATCAGTCTGCAAGTAAGTCACAGTAATTAAACCTCTACTTATCAAATCTTTTACAAAATGATGCCGAATATCTATGTGCTTTGTCCTCTTATGACACTCTTTTGAATCTAAAAGCCTAATAGCACTCATATTATCATTTCTTAATTTACATTGAAGCCGGCATCCTGTCAATTCCTTCCAAAAATTACACATAAACAGGATGTCTTTACAACAGTCACTGATAGCCAGATATTCCGCCTCAGTGCTGGATAAAGCGACGCAGCGTTGTTTTCTACATTCCCAGTTAATAGTATTGCTGCCTAGTCTCAACACAAAACCACTAAAAGATTTCCTGTCAACAGGGTCATTCGCCCAGTCTGCGTCTGCAAAAGCTTCTAAACAAAAAATATTCTTTTCAGACCTTTTGAAAACTAATCCATAGTGCATTGTTTTCTTCAAATAGCGAAGTACCCTTTTGGCAGCTACCCAATGACATTTATTAAAATTATTATTAAATTGACTCAACAAACTACAACTATAAGCAATGTCAGGTCGTGTACACACACATAAATACATTAATGAGCCAATTAATTCTCTATAATGAAACTCTGTCAAACAAGTATCATTACTATTTTCATTATTAAATTTTTCATTCACAACCATAGGTGTAGATACCTCTTTAGCATCTAACATATCAAATCTAGTCAATAACCTTTTAATATACTCGGTCTGTTTCAAAATTAAAACACCCTTTGACCTATCTCTTTGAACATTCATTCCTAGCAGTTCTTTATTTCACCTAAGTTTTTAACACAATAGTTTTTGGACAATAGATCAATTAAACATTCTTTTTCTTTCAAATTGTTTGTGAAAATAAAAAAATCATCGACATAGACCGCTAAGATTGTTAAGTTATTATTATTATTACCTTTCTTAACATATACACAGGGTTCACATTTTGTTTGAGAGTAACCATGCTTGACCAACAAATTATTAATTGTCATGTTCCAAACTCTACTCGCTTGTTTTAAACCATAAATACTTTTTCTCAATAAGCAAACTTTGTTTCTGTCAACAACAAAAC
This sequence comes from Crambus lathoniellus, assembly GCA_949710035.1. Taxonomy (NCBI): domain Eukaryota; kingdom Metazoa; phylum Arthropoda; class Insecta; order Lepidoptera; family Crambidae; genus Crambus; species Crambus lathoniellus. The sequence continues at coordinate 13,370,304 of OX453324.1, read as the reverse complement.
CAGGAGGCTGCTCCATATATATCTCTTCCTCTAAAGTACCATTTAAGAAAGCTGTTGTAATATCTACATGATTAATATCCATATTTAATTCATTAGCTAGGTTGAAAAGAACACGCATTGTGGATTGACGTACAACGGGGGCAAAAGTTTTGTCATAATCCACCCCAGGTTCCTGACTAAACCCACGAGCTACTAAACGAGCCTTAAATTTATCAAAGCATCCTGAAGTGTCTTGTTTGACTTTATACACCCACTTACACTTAATGATGTTCCTATCAACTGGCCTGTCCACCAATGTCCATACACCATTCTTAATAAGAGATTGATACTCTGTGTTCATAGCATCCTCCCATTCTAACTTATTAGTACTAGCCAATGCATCTTCATAGGATTGAGGTTCATAAAAAAGGTAAGCTTGAGAAAAAAGTGACAGATGATAATCATCAAACTTTTTGGGTACAGTACCTCTTGTAGATCTCACGGGACGCGGCGAACACCGTGGCTCCGGCGCCCTCATCGTGATGTCAACCTCCGTGTCCTCAGAATCACTACATGACATAAATTCGATTGTACTCTCAAAATGCAAACTTGTGTCACAAATAGTGTCGCATGACGTTTCACTATGTGAACTGTCACACAACGCTTGTGTTGGCTGCTCACACACAGATGGCTGCTCACACACAGGTGGCTGCTCATGCTCATACAGAGGTGGCTGCTCACACACAGGAGGAGACTCTCTCTCGCTGGGGGCCTTAGTTCCAGAAGAGGGCTCCGTCACTGGAATTGCAGAAAAATATTCACAATTATTATTTAATTCACTAGAATAATTATTAGAAACATTGTTCAATTTATTCGAAATTAATTCATTATTATGCAAATTATTATTTAATTTATTTTCATTGCTATCATAGATTTTATCAATTTTATTTATGTCACTGTCAAATTCAATAAAATGCACATTTCTCGAATTCAAAACCCTTTTAGGATTACTAGGATCTATTAATCTATAACCTTTTGAATGTTCACAGTATCCTACAAATATGTACTCCTTAGACTTTGCATCTAGCTTGCGACGGTGACAATCTGGCGCAAGAGCAAAAGCTCGACACCCAAAGACCCTCAAGTGACTAAGGTCCACTTTGTGACCCGTCCATAATTCCTCCGGAGTGACATCAGGCACTGCAGCTGTAGGGGACCTGTTTTTCAAATATATCGCCGTCATAACGGCCTCGCCCCAATAGCGCCTGCCCAGCTTAGCGTCAACAAGCATACATCTTGCTTTTTCTATTAGAGTCCTATTCAACCGTTCCGCAACGCCATTTTGTTGTGGACTGTAGGGCATAGTTACCTGATGGATAATACCTTGACTAGACAAATAATTGGTGAATTGAGCACTGCAATATTCACCCCCTCCATCAGACCTTAAACATTTCACTGATAAACCCAACTGCTTTTCAACTAGATCCTTAAACTTGATAAACATAAACATAACCTCACTTTTATTCTGAATAAGATAACCAAAAGATTTTCGAGTAAAATCATCTGTAAATGTCACTAAATATCTAGCTCCACCCAAACTAGGCTCTGGCATGGGATGGGACCACAAACGTCAGAATGTATCAGTTCAAGCGATTTCTGAGCACGCTTCGCTTCGCCCTTGGGAAAACATTTTACTGTTTGCTTCCCCTGAATGCAAGCCTCACAATCTGCTAATTTATTAGTTTTACTAATTTTTAAACCCTCAGACATATCTAATAACTTGCACATACCTGCACTACTCAGATGTCCCAATCTCCTGTGCCATGTATCCGTAGAACTAGCAGCATGAGCTCTTTGCTGCTCCTCCACAGTTGCCTTGCCGCAGTTGCTGGTGTTTTTCTGTTGGACAGAACTTGTGACACAATCTAACCTATAAACTCCTTTTACCCTAGATGCTCTAGCTATGACTTCATTTTTATTATTATAAATATTGCAAAATTCTTCCTGAAAAGTAACTTTATAACCCTTCCTTACTAACTGACTAACTGACAGTAAATTGGTGAACAAGTCAGGCACAAACATAACATTTTCAATTGTTTTAATATTACTATTCATAATGTTAATTTTCACAGTACCAATGCCTTTACACAACAATTTGTCCCCATTTGCAATGCAAATGTCACTTGAAAAGTTACTGTTAAGGGAAATAAATAAACCTTTATCATTACACATGTGGGTAGTACAACCTGAGTCTATAATCCAATCTTCAGAGGCACATGCCGAAAAAGCAGACACGAATAAAGCTTCTTCAGACTTGTCCTGTGGCTTCTCCAATTTCTTGTCGCGTCTCAACTTAAAGCACTTTGCTTTGATGTGGCCTGGTTTTCTGCAATAGTGGCATATAACTTTCCTACTCCGGCCAACAAAAGCGACCTCATTCGATGAAACCTGGTTGCCATTTGACTTCGTGTTTCTACGATACTCCTCTTGAAGAAGTCTAGCTCTAACAGTCTCACTGCATAAGTTATCCTGAAAATTTGCAGCTTCCAAACTAGATACCAAGACGTCGTAGTCTTTAGGTAGACCACTCAGCAGGATCTCCGCGACTTCCTTGTCATCGATGACCTTCCCGATGTCACACAATTGTTGGACTATGGTTGTTACTCCATCGATGTATGCACTCATGTTCTCATAGTCATTAAAGTCAGCTCGGTGCAGCTGTCGCAGCAGTACAACTCGTCTGTACAGACCCTTATCTTCATATGCGTCTCTTAGTTTAGTCCAAGCTTCTTTAGCCGTTTTAGCCAAACGTACATGCTGAAAACAACATGGTTTCACTGCCAAGCAAATCCTTGCCAACGCCTTCTGGTCTTTAGCTGTGTCGACAGTAGACGTCCCCTCAATGCACTCCCATAGGTTTTCTAAAATCAAAGCCATGCGAGCCTGGAACTTCCATACATGATAATTTCTCACGCCGTCAAGTTTTTCCAAATGAAACGTAGCAGGGGGCCCAAGCTGCCCGTTTCCATTAGTCTCACCAGGCATTGCTGATCGATTCTTGATCCGAATCCGACCGTGTGCCAAAACCAAACCAATACTTTGTCAAAAAACCAACCCTCTAATCCTGGGCTCATTACCTGTTTGTAGGTCCAGTAGTCGGAGCGTGCAGAGGGTGGTTTTGGCTTGGAAATGAAATCTCGCACAACGGTTAATATACTCAATATATTAAACATAAAAATGTCGTCTGATTATAAAGATTCATGCGGATAAAATTATACAGGAAAAACACAGGTGACGGCCATGAGGCCATGACAGAAGATGTCAGATCAATGACAGCGCGATTGACTTATCTAACTTTTCTCATAAAAGTTATGCAAAGGCAACCACGACATACTGCCTAGTATTCACAGTATATAGTGTACTTAAAGCTAATTTAACAAAAACTGCTGAAGGTTTTAATATAAAAAAACTGTCAGTTTTCATCGTACACACGTTCAGTTTTCACTGTCAGTCAAAACTGACAGTTAAAAGTGATCGTGTGTAGCGCCTATTAGGTCGGTACTATTTTGTTTTCTGCTGTTAAAACCCACATTGTAACCTCCACAGAAGTCCGCTCAGCGACCTACCGTCAGCGATACGTCCGCGGCCGCCCTCTGCTCAACTTCCTGCTAAACCTGGGCGCACTGAAGGAAACCTCCTACGAGCTGAACCTGGTCAACGGATGCGATGAGCCTAGATAATATAGTTGTTATTATAGGGTAAACTTGCCCATGTTGGCACCTCGAAAAACAAGGAAAAATTAATTACTTAGGTACTCAAGTTTTTAGCATTTAGATGCGAAATAGTATTACGTACCTACCCATTTAATTAGTAATTAGTTTATGTAGTTTTAATTTTATGTATTTATCTTTCAGTAATAAACTTCGTACATTTTTGCCTTTTGCTGGTTACCTACACTGCCTCTTGCTCTTTATATTTCTCCTATGCCTCAAAGGTTATCTGGGAGAAAGGACTGGGAGTCGCGTCTAGCGATAAGACCGCCTTTGCCCACATAATGTTTACCTTTTTCTGATGTACTTTGATTTGTAGCGTTTATCTATCTATCTATCTATCTAGTATTATTACACACTCGTTTGCAGAAAAACGGGCAGTTCCTTTATTTTCATACAAACATGAGCACTTCACAGTCTCATTGTAGATCATCTACTTCCTATTTCTTTACACTATCACTATTATTAAAATGCAAAACGACTCGTCTTTCGAATGAAAGCCACAAATAAGAATAAATACTCCATTTCCCCAAAACAGCGGAATAATAATGAAAGTTTGTTCATTTTCCATACATTTTTCTATGTAACATAAATGATGTTTTACATTTTTGGAAGTTTGGGAGTGAGAACAGATTTTCAAAGTTGTTTAATTTTTTTATAAAAATTTATCCAGCACATGTAACACAGAAATATACCTACTGACCATCGACTGACAGTTTTTTTTTGATGAAGTGGCCATGTTTGTAAGAAAATGAAGCAAGTGCCCGTTTTTTTTTTTTGCAACATATTATTGGGTTTATATTGTACAAAATAGCACTTAAGGGCTTCTTACACTTGGTTAAATTCAGCATCTAATTATGCATACATTGCTTTCTTTGAGCTCATTTGTAGCAAGTGATGCAATCAAAACAAGCAATGTATGCTTAATTAGATGCTGAATTTAGCCAAGTGTAATAAGCCCTTTAGATCTGCCATTGTATTCGAGCTTCAGGGTGACAAATTTGTTTTTTGCTGTGGTCAAATTAAATAAAACTGGTTATCCAACTATAAGTGTACACACACACAAAATAAAACAAGTAGATTTGCTTTTAAATATATTTCATTTTTGATAAAAATGTCTTAATGAAATTTATTTTCACATGATGACTACATAATTAAAATGTTAATATACCACGAAAAAATAGCGACCATTTTGAATTTTGATACTTTAAACTGGCGATTTCTTAATTGTTAATGATTTTATACCTTATATTTTATAGAATAATTACATGTTATTTTTAATTACCTGTGTCTTGCGAATAAACATTGTCTTCTATGATTGATAATGTATAATGGTGCAATGTATTTATAGATTTGATGTATAGGTCTACAC